>VZUA01072407.1:0-11456 GCA_013401035.1 Horornis vulcanius
TTTTTTTTTTCAGTTCAAAGCATACGAAGAAACACATCCTGTGCAGTTCATCTGAGCAGTGTTTGCATAGCATGAAACTGTACACCTGCCCATGCTGCCTATTGGCAATTGTTCCTGATTTATCATATTGTCCAAACAGTGTTCAGGCAACATTTAGGAGAGTATTATTAGCAAAGGCTAAAATAGCTCCAGGCTGTGCGCTAATAATTAAGTAGGATAGACAATCACTGGTCCAGTGCTGAAGCTTTTAAGCTGAGAATGTTTTGTTCACAGCATAGCCACAGCCTGGGAATCAATGGAAGCTGGAGGGATGTGATTTGGGAGGTATGTAGTTTATATGCTGCTCTGCCAACTGGGATATCCCATAGCATCAGGAAATCTTGGTCCTTCAACACTGCCCTGTTTCCTCTTTTCAAGTGACCATCATTGGCATACCATAATTCAAGCACTGTAATATTTATATTCTTTTATAAATAATCACAAAATCAGTTCTACTATGAAGGTTTTTTTGGTTCAAAAGAGGAGCATGAATCCAGCGTTGCACAGTGTTTAAGGGTTCAGGCAGGAATGGGATGCAATGGATGTGCTGGGTCTGTAGCAAGCAGAGAACTGCCACCTGGAGAGCCAGAGGAGGCTTTTCTCCAAGGAGAGTGACAGCATCACAGGTACCACATTGTGGTACCATTCTTAGAGATCGTGGATACTAAAGCAACTGGGATCAGGGCTGCATGAACTGATAATATGGTTTTGAAGGGCTGCCTTGGTTGTTCTTCAAATGCCCAGCAAGCTTCTTTTCTCCTGCTATTTGTACAGAATACAAATACTGTGGGAGCAACACTGGGATCAGGAAGGAGTCAATGTGGATTATTCCTAAAATCAGGGTGGTCCATATTTCCATGGAAGAGTAGGCAAAAACATCTTAAGGACATTAAGTTGAAAGAAAAGCATTTAAGAGTGAAGACTTTTAATGTATTTTGAAGGACACTAGAATCTCTTAAACAGCTCATTTTCTTCTCTTGAGCACAGCAGAAATTGCTCATAGTAATTGATCCAATACACTTCATCCTCTGCAAGTTTTGAGTTCTGACACTCCTCCCCACCATTTTCTTTATTTACTCACTGTTTAAAATTATTTCTTGTGTCCAGTCTGAGATCACATCCTCCTTCCACAGGCAGCTCCCAGCTCAGGTGCACTAATCAGCACCTGACCTTCTTAGTGAATACACCTGACTCAGCTAGGATGAGACTATTCCAATGAGATGGCCACTGCCAAGGAGCTGCCTTTTCTGCTGCCCTTCCCTAAATTATTATTTTTTTTTCTCAGCAAGCTTTACATTATTTCATGATTTCTTAGATGCTTCTACCTGTCAGTTATTCCAGAGACTTTTGATGAAAAGTGAGGGCAGAAGAAACTCAAACTGGAAGACTGTACTCCATGGCACCTTTTCCAAGCCTCACATCTGGAGTGGGAATATTTGTGTGCCTGGAAAGGTACTGTGGCCTGGTAGAAGCTGGTTCTCTACAGCACATTCCTGAGCTGCAGACCTAGCCCAGACTAACGTGATTTAAGTGGCAGGGCTTCCATCCCCTCACACTGGGAAATGCTGCCAAGGTTTTACAAATCTTGCTGTTAGGGCATTTTTCTTACTAGGTTTCAATCTTAAGTATCCTTTTGCACAGTTGCATCCCACTAGCTTCAGATACAAGCTGAAATGAAGAAGAATGACTTGAAATGAAGCCAAGAGAAATGCATTGAGTGATGTTTGCAGAGTACATTGATAGAAAGGGACAAAATGTCCTTGGGAGAACAAAGAAATTGATTGTTAATAACACATTTCATGATGCAGACACCAAAGGAGTTTTATAACTGCTGTGAAGTCCCCATGTGCTAACCTCACAGTGCAGACCTGCAAAGTGATCAGGGTAGCTCAGGGTGGGGGACTACAGGGTGTATATTTGGATCTCATGTGTTATTAAGCAGCCCTGTGCCTGCCTCCACACAGCTGGGTCATCTCCAGTGGTGGGCATCCGCAGAGGAAACTTCTGGACCTGCTGGCTTTGGGAATGCACAGGCAAGTGGATAGCTTCTAGGAACGAGGCTCAAACTCAAGAAAAATGCATTAATCTGACTCTAAGTACCTGACAAACTTTGATTGTATGAGAGCTAAACAGCACTGAGGGAATTTTAGTGACACCTGCACTGAAAATGGATTGCTAGCCTAAACCCTGAGCAGGAGATCCAAGCCTAGCAACCTCTAAGAGTAGCTGTGATTAGTCCACATACATTTGGCAAACAAAAGAGAGTTTTAAACTGATTTAAGCCTACCATTTTTTTCTAATAATCGCATCAAAATGAGAGCCATGCTGTGGACAGAAGGAAGGTCAGCAGAGCCCCAGTATCTGTTAGGTGAGAAAATTAAGAAGATGGATAAAGAAGAGAGATTTGACAAGAGTGAAAGGGAAGGAGAAAAAAAAAAAAAAAAAAAAAAAAAAGTAGTACTGAAACTCAATAATGACAAACTGAGCAAAGTGAGGATTTCTCAGTGAGTGCAGAAACACCAAAACAAAGTCTGAACATGCTAGAGCATTGGACCTGAAACCTAAACCATTCAAATCACTGCCAGAAGTTTTCTTTCGACAGCTTCGCCTTCCAGGTGAAAAGAACTGGGCAGCAGTTGCAGAGGAGGAGATCCAGAGAACCTCACAAGCAAGAACAGCACAGAGCTCTGTATCTTTTAGGTGATGTATTGGAGTTCTAATGGCAGCAACATGTATAACAAATTAGGTCACCAGACTAATATTATTACAAGCAGTTCCACATGAATTAATCATGTGTGAGCCATGATAACAGAGGGTTGGTTAGTGAATTATCTCTGAGGCTCCCATTTCTGACACTTGCTCTTAAGCCAGTTGCCTTGGGATGGGGCATGGACTCTTTTCTTTCAAAAGAATGCAAGTATTTCTTCAAAGGCAGACTCATTTAGTCTGAGTTTTATTCTTAGGTAGGTCAAGATTTGGTGGTGGAAGCAATTCCAAAACTGCAGTATGGTATTTTTTTAAGGTTTTATGATTAAGGTTTTTTTCCCTCCTTTCTGTGTAAGATGCTGGGAAAGCTTCCCCCACCAGCCTTCTGGTTTTGAGATAAATGTAATCTCTTTATAAAAACACACACTCACATAGCTTACAGCAGCCTTGTGCTGGATGTTGTGTTCACCATAAATCACACCACCTCACTGCCAAACCAAGTTTAAAACAAAATGAAAGAAACTTCTTAGTGAATGTCCAGCTTTATTTCTGTCCTCAACAGCAGAAAACTCATGTGAAAGGTTTTTATTAGTCCTTGCACCAAAAAAAAAAAGGTTTGAGAGATCTCCAGGTAAAGGTTTTCCTGAATTAATACACACATAGGTTAGCGCACCGATAAATAGAAACCCTTATGACCATGAGAGGGAAAACCCATGCAGGTGTGGAGCTTCTTGGGTGCCTGTGTGTGACATTGATATGTCTGGTCATAGCACTGGCTTCCAGTGTGACCATCCTCCCTGATGCTGGGTGGCTGCCAGGCTGTTACCAAAGGAATGAGAAAATAAAGAGAATGAGAACTTTGACAAACTCCTGGCAACCAGAGCAGTTGCTAGTTGACTTACACATCACGAAAGTTGAAGTCAGGTTAATGGCAGTGGGTTATCCATGGGCTATTTTTCTCAGTCAGGTCATCCCAGAAATACTGCTGCGCTTTACTTTGCAATACAAAAGATGTCTCTGTGGCTCACATGTAGCAAGCAGGAAACCAGCAGGAAAGAACGAAGATTCCACAAAAATTCCACCTTTTCCTGTATTACTGACTGTGCTGATGCTTTCTCTGTTCAGTTCTTGTTTGACTCCTGGGCACTCACCCAGACTCACCCTCCGGCAGAGACAAAAATTGCCATTCATGGACTGAAAATTGGGGGTTTGGTTCTGGGTAACCATTTGGCTGGCAGATGTTTCTGCTTGCCTGTCTCCATCATCATTTTTTCTCCAACTAATTCCAGTCCTAGGAAGTATGTGGCACTAGTGCAAAGAAGGAAGGGGGAAAACCCACAAAAAATTAGAACATTTTAAAAGCCTTGGGGTATGAATTTCTGACCTATTGGCCGATGATGTTAGGAGGGTGTGCCTGCACCTCCAGGTGTGGGTGGGAGCCTGACTGCAGTGGATATTTCATGTAAGTCAAAGGCACAAGTTACACAACATCTCTCAACTCTCGTTTCACAGGTCAGGAAGTGCCAGCAGTCCAACAGTTCAGAGAAATGCTGTCTGACAAAATGTGCAGAGTTGAGCCCTGGTCCTACAAGGATGAGGGACACTTCTGTCTGTGCAGGGCTGTCGCCTGTCCAGGCCTTGGAGCTAAGACCAGATTCTTAATGAGGGCTGTGGTAAAGCAGGAGGTTGGTAAATACTGGGCAAAGCTCAGGAGAAATTCCACTTTCTTCATTCCATGAGCAGATCAGATCTCATCTTATTTTTGCCCCCTTCAGTGAGTTTCTGATGGATTAAACTGGCCCATAGCAAGGAGGCACAAAGCTCAGTATATTTTGTCTTTTGAAACCACCTTCAAACATATCCTTACAAAGCTGCCTTAATCCCTGACAGCTCCTTCCTGCTGGAAGAGGGCCTGGATATGGCTCTCACAGTCCTTGCAGACATTGTTGAGAGCAAGGCCAGAAGGCAGAGAGCTGGGGCCAGCAACAGTCTGCTGTTCCTCACATCCACTCCCCCAACACCGTCCTGTCACACCTGCTCACCACCACCCCCTGTTCCTGTCCTTCTCCCATCAGTGTTTCCTTCCAGTGTTCCCCTGCAACTCCTCAGGCAATATCAGCCCTTCCCAGCCTTGTAGGCACTCTTGGCTTGCCAGGGTCAGCCAATGGATGAGCTTTAAACAGCAGAACAGAGTAAAAATTGCTTCTTCTCAGCAGTTTCCTCTTTCCCCACACCCCTACACTTGCTGCCTGATATCTTTCTGATACCTTTCTTTTGACAGCCATCAACTCACAGACTGAGAGTTTCAGAGAGACCCTCACATCACCTTGGAGCGACCTTGCTCCTGACAGAGCTCCTGGGCTCTGTTGTCCTCTCCTTGCCCTTTATTCCCAAGAATTCTGTGTGAGCACTCTTTGCCAAGGTGATGAGCATCTCCAGCCAGTCCTAAAGGCCAAATGGAAACCAAAGTCCCTGGAGTTTTTTTTTTCTCCTTTCTCCTCTGTTTTCCTCCTTTATCAGCAAGCAGCAGTTTCCTGGTAAAGATGGGCAGAAAGAATCAGCAATATTGAGCAAACTAGGACCACTAGTTCAGACCAAATGTCCCCAAAATTTACAACAACGAAAGCCTCCTGTACCCAATTTATTTGTCCACAAAACCTGAAAAATGTGAGAAGGCAAAAGACAGTAACTTTATGTGTTTTAATAGTTTAATTTCAAGCTATCCAAAGTTAATTTCAGAAAAAAAGAAGAAATAGAAAAAGAACCATACAATAGGTTTTGTTCATTTGTTTTTAACTGTTTGGTTTCATTTTGCTTCATTTCTGAATTGTTTTGAAATGGCCTTTGTGCAGAAAAGTAAGAAAACAGAAAGAAATACATTACTTTCTTTGTTTATTTGTCATGAGAGTCACAAAAATCCATTTCTGAGATTGTTTTATTCCTTTCTTATGTTTGTTAACTGTACAGTGTCTCACAATGATCCCATAAAATCCTTGGGAACGTGGACAGCAGAAGTGCTGCTCATTCTGTCCCAATGCCAGTGTGATGAGGGAGGGTGTCACATGACTGTCACATCACCAGCTCTGTGACGTGGCTCATCAGCCTCATTCTCTGACCCATCTCATGCACACAACCTGTGTCTCACAGTGTCCTAGGACTCACAAAATGATGAGATTTTATTTCCTATCACTGAGGCTGATGGGCCTCACTGTTCAAGGAGGGATGATGGCCAACGTGTGTATATAGGCACTGCTGCATCTTAGCAGAAATATTTTGAGGATTTCTGACTTCCTGGAGAGCTCTCTAAGCTGCTCCACCCTTGGAAGCACAGGACAATGGTATTAGAGAGTAAGATTAAAATCTTGGAATTTTTGCATGCACTTTTACAGAAGGAGTGAGATCACACGCAAATTACTAAATTGTTGGAAGGAGACTGGGACTGTTTCTAAATGTTTGTCATTTTCTCACAAGGGATTTTTACCACCTCAATAAGCAGCTGTCCAAGGCAGGAGGCAGTTGAGGGAAATACTTTGATGATACTTTGGCTGATCTGGTCCTGGTGATGCTTCTAAGGGTGAGAAGGTTTTGCAAAGCTCCTCCACCCAGTTCAGAGCACTGTGACTAACTCTCCTGCATACAGCCCATTTCCTCAGAACAGCAATCACAGGCTGCAGACAGCAGCCTAGTCCTGCCCCAGTGATGTCCTAAGAACAGCCAGCACAGTCCAGAATGTCTGAGGGAGCCTTAACATGGGTGTGATACCCTGCCCGAGAATTCCAGTGTCACGAAGTAATTATTTGTAATAACTCAGAGTAACAATTTCCATATGTAAGACTCAAAAACAAGAACTACAGGTTAGGAGATAGATACAGCTTGTTAGATGAGAGCGGGATTTCCATGTCCTTTAAAATAAGATCTGTCCTGTTTTCTGTTTTGGTCTCCATCACCCCACCAAAATAAAATCAGCTGCAAACAGATGTGTCAGTGAGCAGAGGTGGAATTCTTGCCAGAGGTATGAGGTGGGGAGAGTTTCACATGGGCTGAACTCTCAACACCATGATCACACTTTACTCATTAAAGAGCTTCAACAGATGCACTTTTCACTTCCAGTTTCAATTAAAACCTTGACTATCTCCTCCAGGTCAGCAAGTTTGGCCTTCAGGCTCTTTCAGGACTGTCCAGAATGTGGAAATTCATAAACAGAGTGAGGGAGACACAAGAGACAGACACAAACTGAGGTCTCCCTAAAAACTTCCGTGCAAAGAATCTTGTGTGCTTTCCTTCATGGAGAAATGGAGAATTGCTCATCCCTCAGAGAGTTCCTTTGTCCAGCTGGGCAGAAAAAGCCAGGTGAAGGGTAATGCCAAGGAGGTAATTTAGCTTGAATTGTGGCTTTTGTTTTTTCCTCCACCCCCCATTCCAGCACACAAAAATACATACACAGGGTCTGGCACACACACATCCTGGAGCAAGGCAGGGAATTCCCTGCAGGATGGCAGGACACAGGCCAGGATCTCAGATGATACCAGCAGCTGGTGCATCCTTGCCCTCACCCTACAGAACCTTCAGCCCTCCCCAGTGCTCAGAGCTGGGTCACCAGCCCCACGTACAGACCTTGCTCTGTTCCTCAGCACAGCATCACCCTGGCTGTGGCCAGCACAAATCCTCTGGCCCCCAGCCAGCCCACAGGGTTTCTTTCCCCCTTTCTCTGCCAAAGCAAATTGACTTGTGACACCTTCCCTTATGTTTTCCTCCTTTAAAGGGTGGAAAGCTGAAAGCCTGGCTTCACTGCACTCACTTCCATGCCTCCTTTGTGCTCTCCCACCTAGATGTTAAATAAGCTCTTTCAGGGAGGACTTGCCATTGGAGTCACTGTGGGCAGGCAGGGCTGGGTGTGCTGCACCCACTGCCAAGCACAGCCCAGGGGGAACAATGCTACCCCATGAGTGCATCCTGGCTACTTTTGCTCCCACTCCTCAGCATTTCAGCTCCCTGGGCGTTGGCCATCCTGCTGTTTTCATTTCAGAAAAGTATATAACCTAGTTCATCCCTTCTCTGACATAAAACACATTGCAGGTTTTGACTGGAAGAGAAATGAGAATTTTCGTGCCCTGTAGATCATGGATCTTACTTCCCCAAAAAAAATAATTTATAACTTCATAATCTCAGACAAGACCTTGTGCTGGCAAATGGATACCTTCTTCTACTTCCTGCACATTAGCAGAAACCTAATCCACATATACACTACAAGCTCACCTTCTCAGTCATACATGGTTTGAAGCATTTTTCCCAAATAGAATGAGAAAAGGCATGTCCATGAACTGAATGAACTCTGACTCTTCTACTCCTGACCCTTCTATTGACTGTTCTATTACTCTCTTTGCATGAGATTACGAGGGACCACTTTGTGATTTGTGCTTATGTAAAATATAACACTGAGGTATTATAACAATCCAGTCAACAATCATCTGTTTAATAATAAAAGGTGATGCAAAACCAGATGGGATCATCTGACAACTTGTTTTGCTAACAAAGGCACAAAGGACCAAGTCCAAATCCCAGTGGAAGGCACCTGTGCACTTAGATGCAGTCCAGTGAACTTGGGTGTCCCCAGCAAATCCAATACCTGTGCTGGGACAGTGGCCAAGGTGCACGGTACCAGATCTCGTGCACAGGTGATGAGAACAGCGCCCTCTGCCAAGATGAGTGCAAGAAAAGTGCCTCGCCGGGATCCCCTCTGCCTTTTTTTTTTTCTGGTGCAACTTGCTCTTTTATCACAGTGGTTACCAATAAGAAGTTCATTAGCTGCAGAGTGCCTTGGTGAGGGCATCTCAGTTCTGTTTATAACAAATTCAGAGCCTAGAGGTAAAAGAGCCACAGGACACCAGAATGTGTCATCTGGCCTTGGAAACTGGGAAACAAAAAACTTATAAATATGCAGGGACCTCCCTGTGTTCCTGGGACCACATAGCAAGAAGACAGAAAGCTCAAACATATACAGTGAGAAATGTCTGCCCTCCTCTCTTTCTGTGTGCTTCAGCCAGGATGTTTCTGGAAGAAGAAAGCAGTTGAACAATAAAACCCATATGTCAGATGCGGAAGGGAAGTCTGGAATCCAACACACAAAAAGAAAAGATTGACATGAGTTCATTCTCATGAGAAGGTTCCCCTTTCTGATAAGGATGCACATCACAGCATCTTTATTGGGGGGGGGCCAAACTGATAATTGCAGTGTTGTACTTGGCACTTTGAACTTTTCACCCAAGAATTGTGAAGTACTTTACAATTAAACCTAAATATATCTTTATATTAGATGGGAGGCGCCGTAAAGAGATTGCCTTGCTTATTTTGAGCATGAAAAACACATAATTCCATTACAATGCAAACCAGAATGCTCTAATTCACCTGGACATGGTGTTTTTAATGAATTTTAATGGAATTATGCCCAGTCAGACTACAAAGCCAGACGACTTGTATGTCTTCATGCTTAAAAAGTGTTTTTGTGGCCTTTTGTAGTTACATTTTTAGTAGTAGAAATTGTATAAAACAATGGAACACAAGAATCCTCACTTCAATAAGTGTTATTAACACCTCAAAACATAGAGTAGGAAGGAAAGTATTGTGAACCAAGTCTGGCAAGACATAAAATGAAGTGAGGTCTAGGCACTGGGAGGTTTTACATCTGAGTACTTGCAAAGTTTCACCAAATTTTCATCAGATTCATTAGTTTGGTTGGAAAAATGTTGGCCTCTCATCTGTCTGTGTGGCAAAAGTCCTTGCTAACAGGGTTTCTTTTTACATATAACACAAAGTAATTAAATGCCTAATTAGTTAAACTTTGAACAAAGTTCTGGCAATGACTTCCGTGGCAAGGAGAGTCAATAGTTCTTACTGGACTGGGGTTGTCAGACATTTCCAGAAAGCAGCACTGAGCACCTCTCAAACCTACAACTATTCCTCCTGCTCTAGATAGCTGACAGAGATATTAATGCCCCAGAAGCGATCCCAGTGCCAGGTTTCTCTCTTAAAACCATCTCCAGGCAGCAATAAGGTTTGCCATGGTCCACCAAGGTTTGCCCATGGTCCTCACCACTCTCAGGCAGCCATGGTGCATCAAGGGTTAGGGCTGGTGGATTCAGTGCCCTTCACTCCTACTGCTGTCCCCCAGTTCAGGAAGGGATGTAACAACATCCCTTGCCAAATGTCTCCAGCCAAATGAGGAGAGGAAGAGGTTAGAGATACAGATGTGGTCTCTTCAGGTTCTGTGACTCCCCTACTGTATTTATTTGCTTCTGCATGGCTATAGCAAGCTTGAGTGAGTGACTGCTGCCCTGGCTGAGGAGTCAGCAGCCAGGGCTGTTACATTCCCAGCCCTGGCACTGACCACCAAAGGGGTTTAGCTTCTGTCTGTCCTTTTGCCTGTATTTTACTTTCTGATTCTCTTTAAACTGGCATAAGCTGGTTTCACCAGCAGCAGCAGCAGTGCCAACACAGGGTTTGCATGGTGTTTGCACATCTTATCCCAACTTGATCCCGGCAAAACAGTACATATATTTCACCCAGCTATCTCCCAGTGATTACCAGAGCATCATTTGTCCTTTCCATGCCAGAGCCTGATGACTTTGGGATCAGACTGTGCTTCACTAAGAGCTCCTGGCATACTGCAGCACTGATTTCACTGGGTCCTTGGCCCTGTGCAGCATCACTGATCCTTCACAAGCAAGGTACACTCTGCTAGCAAAATACACCAACATTAAAGATAAAGCAAGGAGCAGGTGTCTTGTAACACATTTCTCTGGGCTCTGTATGGAGCTGGCAGAGTCTGGGAATTCTGGAGATGAGGAGGAGTAAGGGAAAACTTAAATTTGCTGTGAAAGGGCTGACAAGCTCTGTATTAAATAGTGGACTCCAGATTGTGTTTGGCCTCTCATGAGTGGACAGTGGCAGAGAGCCAGAAGTGTTCCCAGCTTTTGGGAACAGGCACAGGACTGGTACAGGACCTCCTTATGAGGAATTCCTGAGGAAAGAGCTCAAAGACACTGCTGGAAATCTCTAGTCCAGTGTGGTGCTGTAGGCTGCAGCTTATTGCAATACATAAATGCTCTGTGTCTCCAAACTTGCTTTTATAAGGGAGAAATGGAATATACAAGCAGGGTCCTGCTTATGATCTTATTTCTGGTAGATTCTTTTTCTCACCTACTTCTACTAAGATTTACTTTTTAGGATCAGATCCTTGGCATGCACAATCTGGTTTTATACCTCTGACTGCACTGAAGCCGTTCTGCCTGTGACTTGTGTAATACAAATGGGTGGTCTCAGATGGTTATCACTGGTGCTCTCCAGCCTTTTTGCCATCACCCTCAACAAGGAGATCAAGTGCTTTACCACCCATAAAGACATTGTCATGTCATTCTGATCCCCATCATGCTCACACATTTTTGCAGACCAGGTGGGTGTCCCAGGAAAGCGTCTGCTGGAGAACTTCTTGTTGAAGCTGCCTGTGCCAGATTTGATCTTGCAGAGCAGAGCACATGTTGGATTCTGCTGCTGGCAGATTCTGAGATTTTAGATAGAGAGTCCTTTTCCCAAGCCCGAGCTTGAAGAAGACGTCGGAATCAGTTGGTTCTGGTTTTCAAGGTTGTTTATTATTTTTTATCTATTACATTGCTTCTGTGCCTTGCCAAGGTCCTTGTGGCATCAGGGTCGGGAAC
>VZUA01072408.1:12090-22740 GCA_013401035.1 Horornis vulcanius
CTGTTTTTAGGTAGCCCAAAAAGGCATCCCTGGTTGTGGGCTGAGCTTAGGGCTCTGCACAGCAACTCTCTGCTGAGTCTGACCTGATGCTGTTGGCAGAGGGCATGGATAATGATATTTGCCACTGGACCTAGCCTGATTTCTTTCCAAGTGGCCTTTAATGCCAAAGGTGAACTGGAAATGTTGTTCCTAAATCCAGAGCCAGGTTTTTGGCCCTGCTTCAGTAGCTGCTCTTAGGAATGTTTCTGTTGGGTTAAAGAGAAGTACCCACGTGCAGGACACTGCTCAAATAGAGGGGATAGACTGGGTGAAATCCAGGCTGCTTTTCTGTGTACAGACAGCTCCATGTTGGGATATTTCCTTGCTCTCCCCTGTGAGCTGGTGAGGGGAAGGGGGGGCACAGGGATGAAAGGGGCAGTCAGACTCCCCTAGCTGCTCTCCATCAGCTCTTTTCTGCCTCTAATCACTTTTGTTCATTTTGATAATTTGTTTTCCCCTGGACATAGTCCCCTGTGGGAACCTTTATCAGCTGAGTGAGCTGCTGCACACATTTCATTAATGCATAAATGAGCAGGCTGAGAGCATCTCATTGATCAGCACAGGCCTCGTTATCTGTGGTGGCCTTGCTGGGTGCTGTGGGGAACAGGGGCACTTTGGGCTCTGGGTATCAACACTGTTATTTCACTTCCTTTCTTATTGTATGAGTACAAATAATTAAATGTGCTGTTATAATTTAGTAATTTCTTACTCTAATCTCTCTTCTTCCTTTTTTCCAGTAGAATAATATGTTTCATATTCTCAAGCTTACCTTCTAGGCCATTTGAAAGCTTCTAATTTTGTTCTGTGCTCTTACTCCTTGCACAAGCAAGCCTGGCTCTAGTAAAAGTGAGATTTATGCAGTCAAGGTGGAGCATGGCACTGGTTTTATTTGCTGAGGGCTCAGAAGTACAGTGCAGTGTGTAGCCAGGTGGGTGTTCATTGCTTCCAGGTAGAGAAGAATTTTGAAAAAATCATTTTTAAAACCTATCTCTTTTTGCCAGTCCCTTGTATTCATTGAAAGACCCAAATACTTGCTGGGAAAGAAATATCTAACCTGAAACTCCCTTTATCATTGTCACTGGGAAAAATCCCCTTTCCAAGGTGAAAGCCAGACACTGAAAGCACCAGTTCTGCTGGAGTCATTGCTTGGTGTAGCCTTCATGACCTTTCCCCAAAGCTACAATGACTTTGAATGTTCTTGAAAATTCTCCTCTAACATCTTGAATCTTCAATGATAAAGCTTCAGGCATTAAGAGCCTCCATCCTCATCTGCCTTTATCTCTTTTCCTGGCACACTCATCTGCTGTGGGCTTACTGATGCCTGTGTGGGATCAGCCAGGTGGGATTTCTGAAACTGATAAAACTTGCTTGAATTACACTTCCCTGGAGGCAGATCTTGATGTGAAACAAAGTGCAGAAGTGGACCCAGTTCTTACCACTCGCTGTCTTTGGAGAGGGAAATCCTCTCGTTGCTGCCTGGTGGCCCTGGAGCTGCAGTGGGACCTGTGCAGCACTGTTTGCTTTTTGGCAGCACTGTAAAGCATGTAAAAATCACACCAATTGCATTTGGCTCATCTTTTTGGGTGTGCAGGAGCAAGGGGCTTTAATGTCACCAACTCCAGTGTCTGACTCTCTCAGCTTGCTGCTCCAGGGTTGCCCCACTCCGAGTTCAGTCGTGTTACAGGTGTACCCAAAACCTTGACATCTGCTTTTTAATTAAACTTACTTAAAAATCTTCTTTTATATCACAGATAACAACGGTAGCAATGGCTTGGAGTATTCATTACCTTCAGTTGCTTTTAGCAACTTTTCAACAAAGTAGTAAATTTAGTATGAGAGAAATCGATTTGCAATACAAACGGAGAAAGCTCATACACAAGTCCTGTACCTAGCTTCCCAAAATTAAACTCAAAACCTTCAGCTCCAGAATATTGTACTTAGAAAATGAGCTTTCTTTCCAAGTCACTGCTTTACATGGATTTTGGAGCAGCCCATTAATGGGAAGTGGGCACTGGTTCCATGCATTTATTGCAAAACACTTGATACTCTTCACCCTGCAGTGTGTGCTTTTGCCTTCCAACTCTGGTTTGCAGTCCAGAATGTTATAAATAAGAACTTCCAACATGTTGGGCGTACAACACATATGGGATTTCTTTTTTGTTTGTTTTCTTTTCAGCATCCATTCTTCTCTTACTACAAAAGAGCCAGGGGACAGCCCACAGTGCCAGAGTGTGGCACACATGTGGGCACAGTATTTCAGCTCATGCCATTCTTGTTCAGTCTCCTGCCATGTACACCTCAGCTCTCTAGGTGCTGTCCAGAAAGCTTTCCAAGTGCAGTAACTGTATACCTTTAAGTATAGATTAATTTCTTNCATGCAAGTGCTTCAAGGTTGGTTTTTTTACTTTCAGGTCACTGAGAGGTGAATTTCTCACTGGGCCTGCTAATGAGCAGCCCTTTTAGCTTGTGCCATTCATCAATTTACCCCTCACTAAAATATGTCTGTCTTTGGCTGGGTTGTGCAAATAGAAAATAGTAAGTTGAAAGTTTACCTTGTGAATGAGAACTAAAGTTAATATAGACAAATATACACACTGAAATGCTATGCTTTGAGGTTAAATCAAGGTGTAAAGTGAAAGGTTAATACAGTATATTCATAAGTTATGTTTAAAGAGTGTGTTTTGTACCTAAGGCTGCAGTTAGGGAGTATAAAATTTATATATGGAAATGAATCTATATATCCATATATAAAGTATAGAATCTTACAGAAGAGTCCTTTCCTCAAAAGCCTCCAGCCTCAATGGGCAAGGCAAGTGAGAGGAATGAGGGGGAACAGAGCTTTAAGGAGCTTTCCTCTGGCTGCTGATTGCAGCAGAGTGGGGCCAGTGCTCTGTCCTTGGGCTCTGTGTGAGCAAAACATTCCAGAAGGCAGAGACATGAGAGGTTAAAAAGCCTGAAACGCACTGGGGATCAGATTTATCCCTGTGGGGTCCAAATTGTTTGAATGTTGTGCAGAAAGAACTTCTAATAACTGATGATTCTTTGGGTGACCGATACTGTGGTTCTCATGCTTGGTTTTGTGGGTTATCCTGTAAAACTTTGCTACAAATCCACTGGGTCAGATTAATTCCTTTTATATGTTCCTGCATGCTCAGCAGGATGTGTGTGTAGCTTCAGTAGCTGCACATTAAGGTGCCTTTTTTTAAGGGACACAGAGAAACTAGCTTGAGCAGTGGAAATTAAACCCAGGCTGATGCCTAGTCTAGAGCTCTACCAATTAGACTACTATCACAACAAATATTTTCCAATTAATGGTGTAATCTGCTGTAACTTTTATTTAAAGTTTTCATTTCCTGTGGAGCTCTGTTTCCACCAAAGCTACCCTGGACACTTGTGCAGTGGATTTCTAGTAGCTGCAGCTGTGTGATTTCAGAGTGATAGTGATGAAGGAGGTTTTGCAGCTGAGGTTTGCTTGTCTGGGTTGCTGGGGGTAGCCTGGGGATAATCCTGGCTGAAATGAATCCATGTGCACAGCACTGGGTGCTTCTCTGCTATTTTAACTTTTCTTCTGCTGAAATTTTCATGTACACTGCACACAGGAAGAAAACATATTGGGGTACCCACAGATATTCCTCACCATCCCAACAGATCTGTGCACTGCATGGGGTAACACAGGTGAGTGTTTGCCAAATATTATTTGTGACAAGCTCAGTTTTCAGTATTTAATCTGTTCCTCTGTGTTGGGTGTCACAGAAGCTGGGAAAACACGTGATGAGGAAGTGGATGCCACAGAGGGAATATAACCCATGCCAGTGGGGGTACAGGAAGCTAAGCACAGCTGTGGATCAGCATGCAATAAAGCCCTGTTTTATATATTGGATTCAATGATTGGCTCTGCCTTTGACTTTCCATACAAGGTAGGTGGTAAATACAAACCCTGATCATCTCATGACTCTTTTTACAAGAACACAGTTTATGAGTCAGCACAGGAATTTACTCCATATTAACTCTGTACACTGTCCTAAGAGTGGCTGTGCAAAGTTGTTTATTCCATTCTGGAAACAGAGAAAGGTATCTAGTCTGTTGATATCTCAACACTTCAGTCTGCTGGTTTTTACAGCTGATTTAATGACCTGGCATTGACTCTGGAAGCAGCTGACCCATGGTGTCATGGCTTGGAAAGACAGGTGTCTGCTAAGGAAGGCAGGAGCCTCCCTAGAAATGGAGAATGTAACCCGCCCCCCCCTCCAAATTATTATAATTTTGAAGTTAAGGGCCCCCAAGCAAAGATATGGGAACAGGAATAACAGTTTTTTACTACGAAAATTAAAATAAAAATGTGGTAGTATTAAAGAACCAACCAAACTAAAAGAAAACACTGACAGAGTCAGAATCCTGACACCCTGTTGGGCAGGGTGTTGGTAGCAGTCCAACTAAAACCGTAGCTGCAGACGTGGTTCTGTTGGAGCAGGGATCCTGTAGCAGGCTGTAGTTTTCCTCTGAAGGTGCCATCAGAGTCTCAAGGTTAAACTGTTGACAGAGAAAAGCCAGAAGCTGTTTTTGCTTTGATTTGAACCAGCCAGTGGAAATTGGGAATGATATGGTAAAGTTTGAGCAAAAAAGGGCGAGATTTATAGAAGCAGAGCTTACACCTTGGAGTTGTGCAAGTTCTTCTCCAGTCCATTGTTATTTATATTTTCTCAGATGGTCTCCTGACTGATTTATGGAACTATAACTCGAAAATGAACAGGGGATAGTCTTGATGTTCAAGCCAAAATTATTTGCATGTGCTTAACTGCAACCTTGCATGTACTTAACTCTGTACCATTGCTTCCAAACAACCCTTGATACACCTCTGTCGTGGGAGCCCTTTGCATTCCTAAATCAGCATTATCATAAAATTAAACATAAAATAAAACAGTCACCTAAACACACCAAGAGCTGACCTGTGTTAACTTGTGCTTTTTCTTCATTATAAGGAAAAACTTGTTATATTTTCTTGACTTGTAAATGACCTTCTACTACAGAGACAAGCTGTCCACTGTAGGTTATCTTCACTCCCATCACACCAGCTGCAGGTTGTACCTGGATATCCATTCCCTGTGTTGTGTGCACAGTATAACCTGAGTTGAAGAGCTCAGGGAAAGCCAGAGCTGGTGCTTTAGGATGCTTGACAGAGCAGCAGGACACTGATTAAAGTGATGCAGTGCAGCACTGAAAGGGACAGCTCCCCATAGTGCACAGCTCACCAGGCTGATGGTGAGTGCTCATCTAGCACAGCCACCACACCCCAAACCACTGGGTACAAAAACAAGTGCTCCTTTAGCAGCAGCTGCTGAGCTGCTGAGAGGAAAACTTGTCATCTTGGGATTTCACCCTTGAAACCTTTCTCCTGAGATTGTGTAAACCTGCATCATTCCTGTGCTTTTCTCTTCCAGTTCAGCCATGTGCATTTAATCCCTTTTTTGCAGCTTCGTGCCTCCAGACAAAGCAGGCGAGCTGCTGCCCTGGGGATCTATATATGGATCCTCCCTGTGTCACATGGAGCTGGCAGTCAATCACTGCATCAGCTGCTTTGGACTCCTCTGAGACCTCCTGTCAGGCACAACCAGTGATGAGTGGGTGCCTTACATCATGTGTTCGTTGTTTATGTCAAAAAAGAAGCACGAGAGACAGCTACAGACCTCTGACAGACTGGTGGAGAGCTTTGTGGAGTATTCCTAAATTCTCAGCCTTCTGCAGATATGCCTTAGCATCATTAATGATGTAATCAATATTTTAAGATACTGCAGCATTTAACATAGTCACATTTAACCAATTTTGGAACCTATGTCTGGTTTTTTATAATGTTGAGAATTTAAATCTGCTTTCCAAATCTCTAATTACTTGGGGATTTCAGTGCTGAGTAAAACAGTGCAGTCAGTGGTAAGGCTGTGGTCCTGCATGTCATAAAGATAAAATACTCCTGTTTGGAGGGGTAACTTCAGTCAGAGCTGGTGCAAAGGAGCTTTTTCAGTAGCTCTTGAGTGCTGTACCTGAACTCCTGTAATGGCTCGGAGCTGTGGGCTCTGTGTGGCAGGGACAGTGACACGGTGCAGCTGACAGGGACACAGCCCCGAGGAGCCTTATGCCAACCTTTGGAGGTGTTTTGAAACACCTTGCAAAATGGCATGGCAGCACCTGGAAGCTGTGCTTGGTGCTGGTTTGTCCCTGTGGGTCTGGATTGTGTGGAGGTGACACAGGGAGGAGCCCCCAGGCACTGGCAGCCCCTTCCCCCAACACCATGAGCTCCTTATTTTGGTTACACAGTTCAGGATTTCAGACCTCTGGCTAATGTTTGGCTGGATTACCTTTAAAATGATAATGCCTTAGGATTTCAGCTTTTATATTTCTTATGTATTTGTAATCCTGCAATTCTTTAGGGTAGAACTCTGAACTCCACACACAGTGTGAGCTGCTGCTTCCCCATTTTGGTCAGACACAGCAATTCCTCTCCAGGCCTGGGAATCAAGGACAGCTCACTGCCTCAGGTCCTGAAAAATGTCAAATTGAGTTGTGGGGGAAGCAAACCTTGAGGTAAATGACTTCATTACCTGCAGCTGTGATTGGAAGATGAACCCCAATATGCAAATGGCCCAAACTTGTAAAAGTGTGAAAACCCTGTGTGTGACCTGTTATGGTCATTTTGGGTGTAGCCCCTGAGTGGGCTTTATCTGCCCTAAATGTACCTAAGGCCCTTCCATAAATAGAACTGCTTTTTATTCCCTTAATTTTGTCTGGCCTCTGTTTTTAGGTAGCCCAAAGAGGCATCAAGGCCTGTAGCAGTGGACCCCATCCAGCTGGCTTTTATGGTGGGTGCTGAGAAGCTGAAGTTGGGGTTGGCTCCCAACAGAGCAGCATCTGCCCCACATGGGAGCACTTTTGTGGAGAAAAGATGAAGTAGAAGCTTGATCCTCTCCACCTGCATCCCTGACTGATGCCTCAGACAGCTGGACTGACACTCCACCTGGAAGGGCAGGTTAGTGCTCATCAGGAAGCTGAGACTGGCTGGCTGTGTTTTGGGATGTGAGTTATATTAACTGCACTTCCTAACCCTTTGTTTTTCTCTGCTTGAGCAATTGCAGGATGTGGAAGTTGTTTTTAGAGGAGAGAAAACTGTTCCTTTCATGCAGTGCATTAATTTAGTCAAAACCAGTTTGACAGGAAAACGTCCAGGCTTACCTCCGCTCTAAAAGCGTGATGCAGTTGTGTGTGATCCACACTTCCTCTTCAAAATCCTGGGGTTCATAAAATTATAAGATCCTTTGTATAACCCCTTGTCTTCACTAAATGAAATTTCTCTTCCATGGAGTTGAACATCAGAAGAAGCTTTTTTGTATATTACATTTTCTCTCCATGATGACACTGTATAATCTGTCTCTGCCCAGCCTCCAGATGAGAAGACACAAATCAAGAGATGGTTTCCAGATTTTTGTTATTTTTTATTTCTTTTTCTTTTTCTAGTTAATTGCCCTTGCTGTTGAAGCAGAGTTTGCATTTGTCAGGTGTGACTTCCTCCTGGAGTTTCTTGTTATGCCACTTTTGACCAAATTAAAGAGTTCTTCAGTAGATCTTTTTCTCCCCTAAGCTGATCTAGCTCTTATCTTTTAAGATCACTTTTCTCTCCAAAGGCTTTAACCCGGCTTTTTAATGCAGTTTTCTTCTCCAAAATCTTTTCACATATTTAAAATGTTTATTTTGGAAATGTGGGCACGAGGGGTGGCCACAATATTTTGATAGTTGTTCCAGCACTGCTCTATAGTAACCTAAAAATATCTATCAGATCCTCTTTGCTGTGACCTTACTGGTCCTGTAGCAGCACTTAGGGGCAATACATTCAACTGCTGTTCACTCTTAGGGAATGTGTTACTTTCAGAATGAATTTACAGCTCTCTAGTGCATGGATTTCCTTCTATGTCCTCTAATGTTAAATATGAAGAAGGGCAAAAATACATTTTAGGATAAAATATTTTGGTTTTTAAATTAATCTCTTTAATTGTACCTACCATACTAACAATCAAAGTACTTTGAAAAATTACCCATAATTTTATTCACATCTTTTCATTCGTCTTTCAACTGCTGACCTTTTAAGGTGGAATAATATACATTGATTAGCATCAGTTTGTCATTTACAGCTCTCACATTCCAGTAGGATTTCTCACTGAAAATTAATTCCTTAATTCTTTTCATTACCTGTAATCCGTTTAACATTGGGATGTTGTAGGGTTGGAGTAGGCAGACTGTTAAGTGACTTTCAAGTACATCACCACAGCCTGAGATTACAGGTTTTCACCATTTTCAGCTAAGTTGGTAGGACCACAGGATATTACTTCTTGGAATATGAATGAAATAGTCATTAAATATTTCATCTTAAATATGTAATTAAATGGAGATGATTAAACTGTAAGTAACAATCTTATGTTTCTATTGGAACTTATTTTGTTTCTGATTTCTTTGACAGGAAAAAGTACTACTGAATCTAATCAAAATTCTTGCAAAACTTCACTGTATTTGTTTCATTTGCTTTAAAGTTCCACAGGACTTAACTAACCAATTTTTCTGTCCTCAGGAAATAAGATCTTTAAGGTTGTTTTTCTAAGGAGTAGTTGAGATAATTAGTTTCAATATACTTTCCTACATGAGTTATTATTATTAATATTAATAAGAATAGTAACAATAATTATGATGATAATGATAATAATTATAATAATAATAGCAACAATAATGATAATAGTAATAATAATAAATAATCTGCAGCCCTGAGCATTGTGTCCTTGTAGGGAGCAGGTCCTGCAGGCTTTGTGGCTCATCAATTGTCCATCATTTAGGTTTCGAGTGTCTTTTGAGCTCTGTACCTTAAGCAGCAGCTCTGTGCCAGCTTTGAAACAAAACTGGAATGATCAAAGAGAGTCAAATGGGAATGCATTATTCACTGTATCTATTTAACCACAGTGGATAGATAATATGGCATTCAGATATCCAGTAACAGATTCAAAATTAAAACTACACCTATGAGAACGTGGAGATCAGTCATCTGAATCCTAACTGGGGCTATTGAATCCCAGATTATGACATTTGGTACATCTCAAGAGGTGAAACCCTGCAGATTGCAAAGAGAAAGAGTTAAATTTGCAACACTTGATTTCCTGTAGAGTTTTTAACCACAAGAAGAGGTTTTTGTCCTGCTTTCTTGTCATTGTCATGAGAACAAGACAACATCATTTATATACTCAGTGTAGTCAGTAGCAAAATCATAAACTATTAAAGTGACTTTAATCTTTTTAATATTCAGTGCTTTCATTGGTTAGCCTTTCACCTTTTCTTCGTGGGTGATTGAGGAAATAAACAAGGGACTGGCTGAATAATTGGTGACTTAAACTTCAGAGCACTGCAAATGTCACTGACATATATTTTATGGGGTTTTTTTGTATATATGGCACATGGAAATGGCAATGGGCTCAGCTCAGGCTGATCAAATCCCTCTTTCCTGCAGCACATCAAACCCAAAGCTTCCCCAATGAGTCTCCAGAGCACCCCGGAGGTCCCTTCCCACGTGGAGGGCTGGGAAGTGTCCTTGGCTCCTGGTGCCCTCAGAGTGCTCTGGGCTGCACCCATGCAACACCTGCATTTGAAGACAAACCTGCTCTTGATGCAAATGGTTTGGAGCCAGGCCTAGGAAGGTGTTTGCCTTGGGTTGCAATGCAGGATGTAACCAAAAGTGTGTATTCTATCACCATCTGTTAAAACCAGGATTTTTTTTTTTTAATATTTTAATGGGGACGGCTGCAAGATGCCAGATTGATGCTCACAGTTGCAGTAACCAGGACAACACAAAGGTTTTAACAAAATTGAACATTGATAAGGAAGGCAAAAACCTGCCCTACTTCATTATCTTTAAATTTAATAGCTTAGGGACTGGCAGAAGTTGTCTTTATAATTTTTTTTTTTATTTATTTTCATGGAACACTTGACCTTTTCTGATGAGCTACCAAATATCAGAAGGGACTTTGTTTTTTCTTTTTGTTAAAAGCATTTGATCCACATCATTGATTTTTAAATTTTTAGAAGCATGATAGCACGGAACTGTTCATTTAAAATCAAGAATTTCACAGTCCAAATAGATCAAAATAAGAGCTCATGATTTTGTGACTTGCATTTTCTGACTGTTTGGGTGCCCCTCAGCATTATGATTAGCAAATTGCCCTTAAAGATATTTACATTTGTTTTGCATTAACAATGTAGTTTCTGATTGTAATTTGGAATGTTTCTTTGTGTTTACATACGAGCTGCTGTACTGAATGCCACCAGCTAAGAAGTACATGAAATCTTACAGCTCATGTATTTCAAGGGAAATGGCAAGTCTGTAACATTATTTATGTATGCTGCTGATGCTGAGACTGTTGGTGAACAATGGGCAGAAAAGCAGATATAAGAAACAAAGAACTCTGTCATGGGCTCAGAATGAGGTTTGTGTTGAGGGCAGACCAACACAGGAGAGGACTAACGAGGCACAGAAAGCCTTAAAGCCAAACAATCCCCAATCTTCTAAATGATCCCATTCCCACTGATTTT
>VZUA01072408.1:23615-36161 GCA_013401035.1 Horornis vulcanius
TGCTTGTTTTTCACTAAAGTAAAATATTTTGTATGCTGCAACAATTATCCCAAACCTGCTGATCTAATTTGTTTTAGAAGTTCTCTGGGTTTCTAGAAACTCACATGGAGATACACCTGGCCTGTGGGATCTGATCAGATCTGAATACTTCTGAAAAGATACAGAAGTACAGTTTGGCAACTGGAGTGCAAAGTACTTTACTAGAAGACTTTTTCTGGACTTCATATGTAATTTTGGGAATTGTAGATGGAGCACAGAAGTCTCTGCCTCGGGTTCCTTTTGGACACTCAGGCTCTGAAAATCTGTGTTGATGTGTCTTGCTGTCAGCTGCCATGTGCCAAAGTCAATCAGTGGCAAAGACAAAGCACATCTGTTTTGAAACCTGTTAAGAAAACTCTTAAGGCAAATCTCCATGGTCCTCATTTGACTTGGGCCCAATTCAGACCCAGATTTGCTCTCTGGTTACAGGATTGTTCTCATTGTCATTGCTGAGAATTTCACTTTACCTTCAGTTACCATCAATGCCACACCAAATGCTGAATGAGAATGCAAAGTATGTGGGCTGGAAAGGTGAGCAAAACTTGCATCTCTAACGTGCAGTTTACTGTGATGTCAAATATTGCATATTCTGTCCAAATGTTGAGTATTTTCTTCATAAAATTCCACTTAATATTTGGTATATCTAAATATAAAATTACAAATAATCCTAAAATAATATGGGTCTTAACCCATATCATCCCAAATATCATCCCAAATATGGGTCTGTGCTGCTGTCATGTTCAGATGGCATAAATCCCTTGGTAACACATCTGTATGCAGTGAAAATTCCTGGCAGGCCAATATAAAGGAGCACACCCTGCACTTGGTAATCATCTCTGTTTAGTACTGAGTTGGTGATTTCATAGGCTGGGAAACAGTTTTTGGAATGGAAATTACTCTGTTCCATTCTGTCCTTATATTGTCATTTGCTTTCCTCAATGGGAATATATTCATTGTCAGGCTTGCCACACAGTCTGGAGTAGAGAGCAGGCTGATGATTTCATTTAATGGCAATTAGTGTGATCCAGCTGAAATCCCTGACTGTATTACAGACAGAGGTATCTCATTAATCTGACAAGGTTTGCTGCTGTGATAGATCTTTACAATTTTCCCTCTTAGAGGATTTTTTAAAACCTTGGAGAATTATCTTGCAGGATTTTGTGTTTAAAGGGTAATATTTCTTAAATTCCTGAAGTTGGGAAATTGAAGGAGTGGCCTGCCCAGCACTATGTGCTCAATGCAATATTGAATGGCTCTGGACTAGCCTGAGGATCAGTGCCAGGTGGGCCTGATATAATTTCTGTTTTCTTTCAACATTTGCACAGAGGAATTGGGTGACCTTGACAAATGCCATTGCCTCTTTCTGGCTCTCTCCTCGCTTGCCCATTGTCTCATCTTTCCAGCTTGAGAAATTCCCAAAGTTTGGCTTTGTTTGTGCTTTAAAGGTGCCAAGCACAAAATGCATTCCGGTGTGGGAACTGCAATACAGCCTTTAAGGGATTCTGCATAGATGGCAGGGATATGGAACCCACTTATTATATCAGTCTTATGCTGGTCCACCTTTCCAAAAACCTGTAGTCCTGCAGGGCACAGCAAAACTGGGGGATGTGCTCCAAGTGCAGGTGTGATAGGAGCTTCAGGCTGCAGCTTTCTTAGCTCTTGTTGGGCTGTCCCATGCTCAGAGGAGCAGCAGTGCATGGTTGAAAAGGTCTCCCAGATTGCCCTGAGGGAAAAGAGAATCTTAATCCATGATCTAAAACCTCATCCAGGCTCTAGCTGAGGAACTGCTGTGGTGACCATATATCAAAGCAACTTGCTAAGCCACAAGAGAGCTCAGAACCTCCCCAGAGCTCACGTCACGTTAGCCACTCCTGGTATGGAATGTTGATCTCTCTGAAATCAGCAGCAGAAGTGTCAGCAGAAGCTGATTTCATCAGGAATGCACACCTGGCCCCCAGGATTGCCAGGCACTGGTGTTCAGGCTGTCACTGCAGACACCTGCAATCTGAGCTGCCTTTCTGCCTGTACAGAATGCATGCCAGTTAAGAGGATAAGTGATACATAATCCAAAAAAGCTGCCAACTTTTAGTATTCTGAGCCATGTCATGAAGGTGTTACACGTGTTCAGTCTAAGGTTTGCATCTCATGCCCAGTAAATGCAGAGAAAGAGTCAGCAAAGAAAACCAGAGCCAGAAAATATGTCTGAAATGTACATTTGTAAAGAACTGTGCTGGAGATCACAGAATTTTGGTCCCTGCAGAAAAGAGGGTGAGTGGCTGGGCTGGGTGGGACTGTCTCATTTGGAAGCTGTGCTTTGCATGTTTTACAAACAATATCAACCCTCATGGGGAGTAGATAAAACAGGAATTTAGGCAGTACACTTCCTGCGGGAGCAGGTATGAGAAACAGAAGATTTTAGCTTATGGGAAGCCAGCCAGCTGGTAGCTGCCATAATTTGCATCTAGAAAGGGAAATTAAAACATGTGAGTCCACTTCTTCGTCATTTGATGTTTTTAATAATGTTATTAATACACTTTATATTAAACAGTCACCAAAGACAAGGTGAGTGACTAGACATTAAATTAGTGGGCTCCTTTTTCTGCCCATAAAACCTGTTTAATACTAAGCAGCAAGCTCAAAAGATGTTAAAGAACTACAGCTCCTTCGTTCTGCACAATATCACTTTAAAATAAAGTTAATCTAATTCATGATGTGCATCTATGGGTTTTACAAGAACCTATAAATTTCAGGAAATTAACTTCCTCATCATCACATGTTTAAGCTGGTCTTTTTGAACAGGCATTTTCTTTTAGGTTAATCACTGCTGATTTTTTTTTCTGAAATCTGTTTTTGTTCCGTCTCTTGAAAGGGAAAAGAAAGTTGTTTTTATTTTATTTATCAAATTGGGATTTCCTTCAGTCACTTGTATCAGGAAATGCTTGCTGCTAATGAACATACCAGTATACATCACTGGATATCTGCTTTCAAGCTAATTAGCTAATTATTCAGTTATTATGCAGATCGGTGAAATTGTCATGGTTCATTTTGCAAAGCAGGGACAAATTTTGAGGAAAGGTGAGCCAAACTTAGTAATACTGATTTCATTAGTGATGGGCAACTTTCAGTTGAAGGTGTGGCTTAAAAATCATAGTGCAGTTATATGAGGTCATCCTGCAGGTACTTTTAGAAGGTCTCAGTTTATTGTCTTTATTCATATTCCCCTTCATGTGCTGCCTGAAGTTCCTGAGCTGACTTCTGAAAGTTGAAACAAATATAAGCTCCATTTCAAGGCAGTGTTATTGTGAAGTTGTCTCTGACACTTTTATAAACACGCACATTTCTAATTTTCAGTAAACATCAGGTTTGTCACCTCAGTTGTTATTCACATCTTAAGTCAAGAGCACTTCAACAGCAGTTGCTTTCTGCTGATTAATATTTACCTGCCTGGTCTTGTCAGTCAGCACTTGAAACCCAGAAGGCACCAAAACAGAGTTCAGTTTCTGTAATCACTGACGATAATGCACTTTCTGAAGATGCTGCAGCAATTTTGCAGAGCAGGATTAACACAATTTGCATCCATCAAGCAGTGACCTGATACCTCTCTGAGAGAGTTTTCACAGATTGTAAGAACATTTCCAAAAACCCAGCTTTGTCTCAGAGGCTTGGCTCAGTGGTCTGAAGCAAACATCTTTCAAACTTTTTGAGAGTGGAAAAAAACCACTTTTAAGTACAGAACTGGAATGTGGTGGGATTTAGCAGGAAACATGGACAGTGGGACTGTTGAATGTCCATTGGGAATGGCTTACCCAACTTTGAGCTTCTCTTTTAGCAAACACCACTTTTATTCTGTTGGCAGCAAAGCCAGTTCTCCTTTTTACATCCACAAGGAGTGCATTTGCTGAATGGCTTGGCAGGTAAAATGTTCTTCACTCACTGTCAAACATAAATGAAAGCAGAAGTTTTGTAGCCTCATTTCTGGGTCCCCTTTCCCTTTTTCACAATTGCCTCCTGTTGTTTAGTGAACTGAGAGATCTGCTGTCTGTTTTCTGTGTGAATCTGGGACTTTTTGTGTCAAATCCTCTGTACAAAATGAGTTTTATCTAGCATTTCATAAGGTCTGGTTTTGGTGGCATTTCCCTCCCTCTCACTACTAAATGAGCTGGGTTTTTTTTTTTTGGTGAAAAAAGGGGTTTATGACCTCTTTAAGCAAACATTGGCTACAGAGAGGCTGGGATATTTTAGAGACAAGCTGTGCTGCTGTGTTACTGCTACTTTTGCACTACAAGGTGACATATTCAATGTGAGAAACTCCTAATCAATTGAAATTACAGTCTCCTGGGTGTACAGAAAGCATAAACTGCAGAGAATCAGCTCGGGAAAGGCAGCATTCATTGATAGTTCATCTCTTTTTTTGTGTCACTGAGCTAATAAGGAGAATAGCTGAGACCCACAGACTGCTTCCTTTTCTATTGTCCCCCAGAGTGTAGCTTGTGGGACTGGAAGAGTGAAAATTAAATTACCTTCTCATGCTTCAGATGAGCTGGATACCAAGGGACGCTTGAATAAAGTTCTAATCAACAGCCAGTTTTCTGTGTGTAGTCAGAGAGGAGAAAAAGCCCATGAATGCAGGATAATTATAAAGTCAGCCTTTGGCACAGCAGTTGCTGTAAAAGGGTAGCCAAAGAACAACCTGCTCCTTTCAGGCATTAAAAGCTGGTGTGGTCAAGGTGTGCTGACTCCTGGCCCTGTTTCCTCTGTGTGCTGCCAGGAGCAGGTGGCAGGGAACATGGATTCTGTGTGTCCTTCTGCTTCAAGAAATCTGGGAGGTTTCTGTCACCCTTTGTTTCACAGCAGACAGTAAACCTGCCCCGTCATCTCTTCTCAAAATCTTTGTTCTTATTAACCTTGCTTTGTCCTTGCCTAAATATGCACCTGGCAGGTGGAAGACCTCATATATTTGTTTTTAATTGTGTGATAAGACTTTAAATGAATAAAATTGGAGTAGCCAGAGGGAGACTGAGACATGGCCATCGGTTTACACCCTTGCAAATTTTCTGGAACCTGCAATTATCTGGTGGAGCTCAGTTCTCTTAAGTGTCTGAGTTCTTTGCTTGTAAGTGCCACTGAGTCTGTACTGTCTCTAAATGACCAACTGTTTCTTAAAAACCTGAGGTGAAAAAAATTTATACCTCAGAATGAGCTGAGAATTGGCCACTAGGTGTGTTTGGTTTTAGTGTCCCTAATTCTTGGCTCGAGACAAGAGAAGGGATTGTTTAACAGGGTAGAATATGAAATAAAGTGTTGTTAAAAATTGGTGGCTTATTTTGAGCCACTTTAGCCGTAGCAGTTCAAATTGCAGCCTTTGGAAAAGTGTTATGCATGGAAGCAGGAGCACATTTAATCTTCAGAGTGACTTCAGTGAGGCAGAGGGAACTCTGCAGCACTCACACATGGTGACCTCTGCACATCCCATGGCTTAGTTACCCTTGGCTGTCTCCCAGAAGGTTTTTCAGTACTTTTAACGGGAGCTCCCACAGTGCATGTGTCAGGCTTTAAACTGCTCTCCGTGCAAGCACTTTTGAATATATGCAGTTAAAATACAGAGGGTTCCTTATTATCCAAAGGAGTTGTGACCATGTGGCTTCTGGCTTTCATTCATTCAGGTTTCTGTTTGCTGCCTGCACAAATATGAGCTCTTTGAATAAGTTGCTGAGGTGTTTTCTTGAAAATTAATGCATTGGTGTTAGAAAAAGTGCAAGGAAGTCTGTGCTCTAAACGTGATTAATACATAGAACTAAAAACTAGAAGCAACAGGAAAAGCAAAGGCAAAAAAACAAGTTATCCAAGTCAACAAGTAGAAAATAGTAAGATTCTGCTGTACTGGGCTTTATTTACATTTTTCATTTGTTTAATGCCCATCGCAAAGAAACTCAATAGAAATACTCACCTGAGAGGCAGGCACAGATTGAATCACGTTTAACTGGGTGAAGATGAAGGACTGTATTGGAATGCTTTGAAACATGTTGTGAGAAGACAGCAGAATTGATGTTCTGGATGGTCCAAACACACGAGGGAGGATTTCTAGACTCAGAGGAAGTGGGCCCTTTGCACAGATCAGCAGAGTCCATCCAATAAGGAAATAGCTGGTGACTTCCCACTGTGGTTCCTCATGATTTTTCTGGGAAGTCCAAGGAAAAAATTACCTGTTAAAACCAGGTGAAAGAAATGCTGCTTCTTTCTTGTGGTCACCACAGGAGGATCCTCTTTATTTACCATGCCAGACCATGGCAGATCCTTCTGTGTGCTTAATAAAAGAGTGTAGAAAGGAAGGGACTGAAAAACAAACAATACGTGCAAAGACATAAATCTTTATTTTAGAAAAAGTAACACAGTGTGACTGATGGGTCTGGTGCACGTTAGGAAAGGGTTGCAATGTTAATAGTTTTGAAGCTGACCCACACTAGGGCACCAATCAGAGTTAATGAGCTGAGTGTACATTGAAAGGACAATATAGAACACAGCTGCTCTAATGGCATCTCTTCTCTGCTTTTGACTGCACCTTCAGGTAGCCTGGGAATGATGAATGAGGCACTCACATCAAATCCTTGTGGATTATCATTAACTGAATTTAAATCAGGGAGACTAGTGTTGCTTATTATAGAAATGGACTTGGGGCAGATATGACAGCCCTTACCAAACATTTCAGTTTATCAGCCAAAGGCTTTTAAAATAAGTGTTTATTTAAGCAATATATTTTGTGTCTTTTCTTCTCTGGCTGCCAGTTTGGAAGACATTCATCAATGCATCTTTCTTTCATACCCTTGGTGGCTGAGTGTCAAGCTTTTGAAAAGTAAGAAATAATAGAACCTACTTGTTATCATGGAAGCAGAAGAAAACTGGGGTTTTTTTTGCCAAAAGTGGGAATGTAAAGATAATAAAGTCTCTTTCTTGTGCTTCCTTCCATTAGTCCAAGCTGAAGACTGCCATTGTTCACTTGTGTTCCACCCAAGGCTGGTGACAGCCAGTGGGATGGAGCCCATACAGTGCTGAGAGCTGCACAGATGTGTGGTAAAGAAAGGGATTTACCTTGGAGAACTTTCAGTCTAAATGAAGGCAACAGGCAAATTACTGGAAAGGCTGCTTAAATCTTGATGGTCCTTTTTTGGGTTTTTTTGTAAGCTCCTGTTTGTTTCTGCTGCTCTTTCCAAAGTGAGTCGAGTTTTAAATAAATAACTTTATTTCTTTCTTCTTTTCATTCTCCTTTTTATTTTCTTTTCTTTTTATTTTAATATTTTTATATTTTTCTTTCTTAAATAAATAACTGTTCAAAGATCACAGAGTTCCTAATGCCTCAGGCAGTCTGAAAAAGCCCCCCAAGTAGTTATTCCCAGTGTCTCTCAATTTAGAGTTTATTTCCTCAGGATTAGTTCCTGTATTTTCAAGCCAAGAAGAACTTTATGCAGAGAATTCTGCCTGTGAATACCATATAAATTATGTAGCATAGTCTGAGAGCCTTTATTAAACTTGTGCTGGAGATCTCAAATTGGGAATTAATGGTTTTGTAGAGTTTGGATCATCGTATTTCCTCCCGAGGGCAAACATTAGATGGGCAGATGCATCCTTTGTCTCCTGCTGCCTCTGGCAATGTAACCACGGGCTGTTCTGTGGGGAGAAGCCTTGAAAGGAGAGTGGTGCTGCAAGCATCCCTGCCTGGCAGGGGGAACTGAGCATCCCAGGGCCCCTGGTGCTGCTTGGAACAGACAGGAGCTTTAAAAGCAGCAGGAAATTCTGCAGGGGCAAAAAAAGAGCTGTACCCTGCATTTACTGGTTCTGAGAAGTTGCTGAGGTGCCACTCTTAGCTGGACAAGGCTTCAAGGCTTGCAGGGGCTGTTGAACATTTAGTCTGTTTGGCTGGGGCTAAGCTGGATCATGAGACTTCAGACATAGCAATATAATTCTTGATTAAATTTTACCCTGCAGTTACTGATAGTATATACAGTTAAAACCAAATGAGAACATATGTTCTTCTAACTAAAACTTTCATTTATAGTCTGGGTTTTCTGAAGCACTGAAAGTATCTGCATTTTTAAAGGCTCTCAAGAAAATGAAAGAAAGAAAAGAAACAGTAGTGCATTCTGCTACAGAGTTTTGTGTGGCTGAGTGGAAAAAAAAAGGTTTGGACTGCAGCTCAGAAAACTGCTTAATCTCTGCCTGAAATCTGAGCAGACTGGGCCTTGTGCTGCAGCTGCTCAGAGGGAGGAGAGGCTGCACTGATGGTGGTGCCCTGTGACCTTTGCTGCCCTGATGCTGGTTCTTTTCAGCTGGAAAGCCGTGGTGGTAGAAAATTTGGGGACCATACTCATAACTGCTTCAATGGTTCAGCCATGAGAGAGTCAGGATCAGTTAAAAAAAAAAAATAAAAATCTGCATGGCATTTTCTTGGGCTAACCTCAGTGTCTTTGACACATGTGAGGAAACTTTGGCTCATGACAGATTTTTTTTTTTCCTGAATGACTTTTGTGAAATGGCAGCTCATGGGATAGAAAATTGCCATACAGACTAACAACTCAGAGGTTTTTATTCTACATTGTGAAGTCCCTCTATAATATACAGAGTAGAGTCAGATGTGTGTCTTGATCAGTTTTTAATGGGATAAAAGATTTGAGGGAATTGTTGTTAGCTCTATCATGAAAGTACAGGAAGCATAATGTTATTTAGACATGGCTCTGTGTAGGCACAGAACCCTTTAGTGCACACCATGAACTGAGGATTAAAGAAGAAGTAAAACTCTGGCAGTACTGAGAGATCTCATAGAAACCTTATGGTTTCCCTGCTCATCTTCTCCATAAAAATAACCAAGATTTGCTAGGGCTCACTGGTGGTATCTGTTACCATGGAGACTGGGGTTCAAGTTGTTTTTAAGGCACAGAAAACTGGTGACTGTGGACCCATATCAAAGCTTTCTTCTTTAAAGCAAATATTATGTACGGGCACAGTTAAAGGCTAATTTGCAGAAGTGCCTGTGCTGTAAGAAGCAGGAATGTTAAGGATCAGACCAAAGGTCACTGGGAGCTCAGTTCCTCCACTGATGGGGAAGCTAAGCAATAAAAAGTCACTGTTGATGAAGTGCTTTCGAAGGCTGTAATTACTGATGTCTGAGGAAAAGCAGTGCTTGACAAAAGCAAAACTTTTGAGAGCTATTGCTCTGCAGATGATATTAAATAACACACATAATGGCCCAAAAGCAGCAGGGAGCCAGAATCATGTCTTAGTGTGACCTACAGAATTATTGTGCCCGATTTTAGAGTCTTGGGGCACTTCATAAAAGAAAGCTGAACCAAAAGGTTTGGATTTTTTCATCAGCTGTGGGTACACAGCTTGTGGCACAGCCACAGTCCTCAGCTGGAGAATTCCTGCTCGTAGGAGTGAGCTGTGTGCCATTTGTGCATTGGTGCCACTTCTGCTGCTGGAACCCACTGCTGACCCCAGAAATCTGAACCTGAGCCCTCCCCCTGTGGCAAGGGGAAGTTTTCCTCTGGCTTCTCCCATCTCACTGAAGAGATGGATAATGTCAATACTGTGCAACGTTCAGCTCTGTGGTTTTTCTAAAGCTGATGTGTTAAATTATCAGGCACACAGTTTTCTGTCCAGTTTGTCCAGTGCTTTTAGGTCATACCAGATGTTTTTCTGCCCTATATCAACATGTGGCTTTAGGCTGGTTGAGAGAAATGTGCATGCATTATTATAAAATTTATGAGTTCTTAATTTTAGAACCACCTCATCAAAGGTGCTGATAAACTGTAGCTGTGTATTCTACTGAAACTGTTGTAGGAAGAGTTCCTGAGGCTAATATAGTTGATTTTCAGTTAGCCATCACGAACAGAACTTTTGGAAATCTATGCAGGGAAGGATCAAGAAGAACATCTGGTTTTGAAAATGGTAATTTAAATTTCAAAGAAACTATTTACATTTTAATAGCCCTATTCTCTGAAAGTTCCAGAGGTCTGATACTTCTGATTAGGAAAATGATCTCTGGACCCACACGTTGTATTTGGTATTCATTTTAGTAACAGGCCTAATGAAATTATCTTGTATATCAATGTGGATGCATGTAACGTGCAATTATGGAGGAATTCCACTGTCACTTAGCAATGAACTATCATAGTATTCCTTTAAAGTCTGGGATTTTGGTAGAAGGAAGGGAGAATGGCATCTAAACTAATCCTCAAGGATAAAACTGAAAAGGACTCCAGTTGCTTCTTTTAATGGGGAGAATTTTTTTGTTTCCAGCTTCTTTGCCAGTATCACTTGCTAAATGACTGACTGATGTAGGAGTGGGCTTTCATGCAGCCTTATTCATTTTAAATTTTAGGCTCCTCGGGGACCTGGATATTTTAAAATGCTCCCTCACTGGTGTCTATTAACCATGGCCACACTATTAATAAGTACCTTCAACGTGCAAAGAGTTTATTATTGTTGATTTTTTTGGAGGGCTTAGGGTTGCTGTAAGTTACACGTGTGTGTCAGTCTGCAAAATGCATCCTGGAGCATCAGGGTGGGGCTTGCTCTGGGGCAGCTGACAACATTGGCAGTGATGGAGCCAGACACTCCCTGAGAGAAGGTCTGACTGCCCATCATCTGTAACTGTGAACATCAAGAGACTGAAATTCTCAGGGTAAGGTATTTTCTAAAGAGTAATTGCTTGGTTTTTGGAGGGATTGGATGTTTGGTTTGGGGTTTTTCTGATGAGGAGGAGAAGGGCTGACATCTGCAGCACAGAGCCAGAAAATTTTGCCGCTGCCAAGGATGAGGCTGGGACAGAACACGTTCACTTCTGCTAAAATTCTCCTTTGAAGAGACCCAATGCCCTGACTCTCCAAGGCAGGAAATTGAAAGCTGCCAGGGATTATCCACTGAGCCAGGGATGTTCTTTTTGATTTCCTCCTGAAATTGAAATGAAGCCTGTCCATTTGGGGATTTTGTTTTAATCATTGTGGCCCGATGTGCCAACTGGGTGATGGCTTTTTGTCAGCCTCTGTCTGTCCTTTCACCCCAAATCTCTCCACAAACAGGGAGCTGCAAGGAGCATGACCATCTCTGTCTTCTGGTCTTTCCTCCACACTGAATTTGTGTAATCCCCCTGAAGCACTCCCTCTGCTACCTTGCAAAGATAATGCTAAACTCTCTCTCCCAAGTTGGTGCTCCTTCTATTTCTCATCTAATTCAGTTCTTTGGCATTTTCATGCACTTAACATTTGGCACCCTTTACTTCAGAAACTTTGAAACAGCTCTCATCAAGAGTTTTGTATTTTGTGACAAGTTTATAACTTAACCAGAAGTTTTCAGGCATGCTTAAGGAGTGTGGGGGCTCGTGTCTTCAATGACAAACCTTCAGGAGGTTTTCAAAATGTCAGGGTGGGTTGTTAGGAAATACCAATATGTGAAGAGAAATGACATGCCTAAGCAAAGTCCAGAACAGAGGCCTGGGGAACATCTTCAGGAAGTTCAGTGGGTTAAAGGACTTGTAAATGGTTATGGTTCCAGTTAAGATTGCCAGCTTGGCAGTCAGGCCATGGAAGGCAGTTGTTTACCACAACATCACCCCAAGTTTTGTCGACAGATCGTCACAGTTGCTGTTTTCTATTTGAGAAATTCATGCCTGGAGCATCTGATGTGAAGTGTATTGGAAGAGATATGTGCAGTTCATCTGTCTGTGCTAAGACAGTTACTAGCCCATGCTGTCAATCTAATCACTTTCAGAAGCCCTCAAAAATCCCCAACAGCATAATCTGAGAAATGTTGATGCTTATGAGATGCTCAAATACAACATTCATGAGAGTCAAGTGCCTCAGCAATTAGCCAGATATAGCCACCCTTCTATAAAGGCAGGGAATCAGAAGAAAGTACAATAAATATATATATATACTTTTTAAAAAATGTATCTATTTATTCAATATGACTGTGCCTGAGAAACTTAAAAATATTGGGTTTTTTTTCTTTGTTGTGCAGTCATAGGCACATGTCCATGTTATGGGGAAAGAAAAGGATGTTCTTCCCCCATAAGGTGGGAATGTCCCCCATAAAACTTACTTCAGCCAAATAGAGCAGCTCCTTCTAACTTCAACGGCCTTTGAATCCCACCTTGGGAGATTTTATGGGTTGCCCAAAACCACTTATGGACTCAGGAAGAGGCAGAAGCAAATCCAGTTCCTAACATGCCTCAGCTCCATGGCTGCCATTTCCTCAACCCCTTGTAAAATTGGGTTGAACTAAATGTGGTGGGAAAGGTGTGAGCTGAGTGCAGAGAGCTTCCACTGCCGGGGCTGGGGGCAGTCTGGGTGCCAGGGCAGTGGGACAGGGCAGTGGGACAGTGTGACAGTGTGGCAGTGTGACAGGGCAGTGTGACAGGGCAGTGTGACAGGGCAGTGTGGCAGGGCAGCGTGACAGGGCAGTGTGACAGTGTGACAGAGCAGTGTGGCAGGGCAGTGTGGCAGTGTGACAGGGCAG
>VZUA01072408.1:37657-50661 GCA_013401035.1 Horornis vulcanius
AATATATTATTATCATATATATTGATTTATATATCTATATCTATAGAAATATTATATATATATTGTGCATTATAGATGCATAATTATTCACATACATTATATTTCCCTCTGTGTGTTTATATGTGTGTGTGTGTGTGTGTGTGTGTGTGTGTGTGTGTGTGTGTGTGAGTGTGCCCCTAGCAGTGCAAAGCTGAAATGGAGAGTAAATCCATATTTACAAGCAGAAAGCTGACAGATATGTGCTCCCCATTCACAGAATTTTCGGTGCTGCTCCTATCAGCCAGTGTTGATGCAGCAGCTAGTGTCTCCTGTGCTCTAACAGGCTTTCCCAAATATTTGTGCCAAAAATGTAGCAGTTGATCCTGTGGTGTGGGATAAATTGCATTGCAGAGAAAATTGGAATTGCTGCCTGTGCCGCTTTAAAATCTCTCCCTATGCAAGATGAGGGAGATAAAGATAATAATTCTGGGAGACTTCAGGAGGGGTCAGAGCTGCTGTTTTAAGAAAAATGTTTTTACATAACAAAATCATTTCTGTCCTGGCATTATCCAGAGTGTCTTGGCCAGAGCTGGCATTATAAACTCCTTGATGAAAACATTTTAGGATTCCTTGATTCAGAGCAATATCCTGAAAGCTGCTTATTGCTCAATAAATCAAGAAATTTGGAGGAAAAAATCAAATAAAAGAGACTAGAATCACAAACTGATGTAACCATTATAAGAAACCTGGATATTATAAAGTGATCTTTTAAAAACATAAAGCTTACTGTGCCCTATATTCAGTTAGGCTGTTCACTATTAATTTCCATGTTTATCTTTTTTATGCTATCAAGAATAGTTGGCCTCCAGTGCTTGTTATGGACAAGTTCTGTTTCAGAAGAACTTGTAAGCTCCAAATACTATTTCATTGAAATTGCTGTTTTGCAGAGGTACCTAATTTTTGTTGAGCTCTTCGCACTGGTAAATGTTAATGTTTGAGTGTATTTGTAAAATCATATTCATTAATTCAAATTTCATGCAGTCTTCAGTATACTTATGCAAGCAGCATCCATATACCATGCTCTTATTATGGATGCATCTCAAACTTAAGGCAGCTCGTGTTGTTGTCTGTTTGAGTGGGTTTTGGTGGGAAGAAATGATGCCTCTTGCACTTGAGTATGATGCCATTGGTTATTTCCTTTGAGGATCCTGCTCCTGAAGAAATAATTCTGGGTCAGTTTTCCATAAAATTGTAGCTGGCCATGACAGCCTTCTGTTTAAATCAGTGGTGCAACCCAAGCTAAGATGCCAGATGAAATTTTTCTTTTTGTTATTTCTCTGCAATGAATTGCAATGTAAAAAATTCTACCATTAAATGTGAACAATCATTTTTATGGTTTTACATTACTATTAAGTCACTGCTTTACCACTTCAGTACTGCTGTACTATGTATTTCATTTTCTATTTCTATAGTTTTGCTTAACCCACAGGAATCACTGATGCAGTAAAAATTCTGGCTTTTCAGTCACTCTGCAAATAACAAGAGCTTTTCTTGCAGTCTAGACTAGGTTTTATATTGTTGGTGCCTAGTTTTTTTACACCTGCAATGTGTCAGACACTGAGTATTCAAGAAGTAAGTTCCCAGCCAAACACTGCTCTTTAAGTGCAGTCCCAAAATTGTCATTCAGGCATACAGTGAGTTCCCTCCTCACTGAAGTTGTCTATGATTTCCATCCGCAGAATCACAAAGCTGGAATGTTTTCCTTTCTTCTCTCAGATGCCCACAGCTGACTAAGCTCTACCTGCTAGTGGGAGAGTAGGGACAGAGATGCTGAGGTGTTGGCTTGAGTTCAGGGACTCCATTTCTAAACTGCTCTTAAAATCCTCCACTTCTGGAAACTGTACAGCCCTTTCAAGAAGTCTGTTAAAGAAACCACAGGTTAATCTTGAAACAGCTGCCACTGACTCATGCCAAACTTAGAAGGAAAGTTGTCTCTAAAAACCACGTTTCTTCCTTTTCCTAGGTAATAACCAGAACCTGGCCCTGGTCCTGGAGCGAGTTCCCTTTGGCAGACAGAGCTGCAGGGATCCAGGATTTCCAAGGACACAATTATTGTTGTAAGAGGAAGTGATCCTACTTCCATTACTGGGGGTCGACAGCTCAGCTCTCCTGCCTGTCACCAGAACAATGACTGGTGCCTTCAGGTGAGTTGGTCCTCTGCAGTTTGATGCAATGAGCTGCTCTAATCTTGGATGTTTTATAATTGTACAGACCCTGAGTCGCTGATGATAGCCTGTGGAATTGAAGTCCAGCTCCTCTGAAATCCCATCACTCTCCAGTGAGGTGGCACGGCCATTCTAGAAGGTTTTCCCTTCTCTCCTCTGATGAGGAGAACAGGGAACAGACCTCTTCCACTCCCTTTAGGGTAATGAATTGGGCCTCAAATGTGTGCCAGTGCTGCTCTGCTGGGCAGGCTGAGGGGGGGTCCTCTCCTCTCAGCTCCTCTCCTCTCAGCTCCTCTCCTCTCAGGAGTGGTTTGACATGGGGAGATAAGAGGAGCTGAGGTGTTGGTTTCAATCCCAGAACTGCAGTTCTTGGTTCCTTCGACAATGCGAGCACTAGAAGTTTGCACACAGTGGAGTCAGCTCAGAGCAGTGCATCAGAAATGAGGGATGTGGTGTGTTTTAGGAGAGGCTGGATATAGACAGAGACAGCTGAAGAACTGAGAGAATGGAGTTAGGACAGACATCTCCATTGCCACAAGTGCTGTGGAGAGGGGGGATGGGGAAATTATAATTTCCTACCTTACAGAGGTCAGAAAGTGCCACTGATGCAATGCTGTGAAGCTGTTTGAGACAAGCTAGGAGGAGGTATTTTGTCATGCATTGCACTGTAACTGCTCTGGAATGTTGCCAGAGGCTGTAGAGGAGACTGGAAGTGGATTTGGAAAAATAACTGACAGGTTCAGGGATGAGAGCTTCCATCAGTGACAAGAAGCCTGAGGGTCTGGACACAGCTTCTAGAAATCCCTCAACTGCTGATTCCTGGAGTGTGTAGCAGGGAAATAAACATTCTGTAAGGAGTTTTTCTGAAGGAAGGAGAGGTAAAAATTTGCTGTTAGCCACAGAAGAGTAAAGTTTGCAGGGTCAGATAAATCTACAGTCAGACCCTGAGTATCTGTTCCTGGGTTTGATGCATCCTTTGTGTTTCTGCAGCAGGCTTGTAGCAGGACAAAGCATAACTAGCTACATTTATTTTCATTGGGTTTGAGATCCTGCCAGAATTATTTAGGCTCATGGCTGAGGTAGGTTATCCTGCTGGGGCTGCTCACTGCCAGACAGGTGCCAGGGACGTTGGGGCAGTGCCTCTCCTTTCTCTGGAGAGGCAGGAGAGCTGCCTGTGTTGCCCTGGAGGGGAGCACAGGGAGTCACCTGCTGACTGCTCCCTCATTCAGAGGTGCTGCCTGCCAGCTCTCCCCTTGTCTTGGTTTGGAAAGACAGGTGTCTGCCAGGGAAAAGCTGGAGCTTCCCTTGGAATGGAGAATGTAAACCCCCTCCCTCTGAATTATAATAATTTTGAAATTAAGGTGCTCTCAGGCAAAGATACGGGAATGGGAATAACAGTTCTTTACTAGGAAAATGAAAATAAAAATATAGCAGTGCAAAGAAAAGCAACCAAACAAAAAGAAAGCACTGCCAGGGTCAGAGCACAGCCTGGCTCCCTGTTGGTCAGGGTGTTGGAGCAGCCCAGTCCAGCCCTCCTGCAGTGCCAGGTGTGGCTCTGTTGGAGCAGAGATGATCCTGGAGCAGGGTGCAGTTTTCCCCTGAAGCTCCAGGGGTGCTGGGATGGCTCCAGGCTCCTCTGGGAATGCAGTGCACACAGGCTGTGCTGCTGCTCTCAATCCCAGCTTTTCTCCAGGCAGGAATGCTGGGCTCCTCCCCTGGGTGCAGCCTCTCCCCATGGGATGATGGAATTGTCTGAGCCCTGCAGTGAGCCTGGCTGGCCCCTGAGCAGCAGAGATCCCCTGCAGGGAGGAGGGGTCCTGGAAGGGAGAAAGAACCCTGCCCCAGCTGGTGTGAACAGCTGCCCATGAACAGAAGACACCCACCCCCTTCAGCCCAGAGTTATGAGATAAATCAAAAACATCTCCTCAACCAGTTTCAAGAGATAGGAAGAGAATACATCTTGCATTGCAACCCAAGACACCCCTTCGTCCCTACCCAGCCAGAACAGCTCTTTACGAAACATGTAGCAAATTAGGGAGCTGAGAGGTGAGCAGGTGGGAAATCTCAGGGCTGGCAAATCTCTCTGAACAAATCTCTGTTCATTTGTCATGTGTGGATGTTGCAGTAAACACAAGGACAATGAGATTTATTACCAGAAGTAACAGAAACTTCAGAAGTGCAACAGAGAATTGTTTTTGACGTACTCCCAGATTAGACAGTCAGAACTAGAATGCAGCCTGTGTCACTGTGTCATTTTGTGAAGAGAAGACTCTTAAATACAAATGCTGCTTGTGGATCAGTTGTTACCATGCACATCTAGACTTTAGAATCAGATTGTTTGGACTTGTGACAGTAAAAGGTATGTGTACTTCCTGAAATCTTCATATTTAAATGCTAGTGATAGAAGATAGACGTTTACACACAGCAACCCTTTTCCCTAAGTTCCCTTACACACAGTCTGACTGAGTAACTAAAATGTATTCTCCTCCAACCTTCAGATGCAGCACACAATTCTGTATCAGATTTTGCCCTCTGGTCAGAGGGGGAGGAAGTCGTGCCCTTTTCCAGGAGAGCTTCTGTGGGGGAATAACTAACGAGTGCCTGTGTTCAGGGCTGTCAGTCTGTCACTAATAGTGTGTCCTTGTCTTCTGGGAGGCCTCCAGACTGCACCAGATTGGATAACTCATGCAATAGGACCTGAATATAATGTTAAAAAAAATTCTGAGGAAAAGTACTTAGATTCTGTTATTCTTGTGACTGAAACACAGCGTGGCTACAGACATCTAAATAAAGTCGGTTTTTTGGTACCAGTCTCTATCTCCCCTGCTCAAAACTGACTAGTGTCCTCTATTGATTGCTAGTCTGCATTTTTTGTCATTTTTGTTTTAAATTACGAACTTGCCTGAAATACATGGCTATAAATACATCTTTTCTCTGGGTTTTTGACAGAAGATGTCACAGAAATATGAGTCCTTGCTCCTAAATTTAGCGATAGTGGCTTGTTACTAATTTCAGAGATTGGCAGGAGAGTCTGCAGGGGACTATTGTGCAAACATCCTGCAAAATCAGTGTGTTTCCATGATTCTAAAATCAGTACAGCAATGTGTCATATCCAAATATACAGAACAGCACCTTGTGCCTTTGTTATGGCCACATTTATATTTATTTGCTTGTTTTAGCTTTTTTAACATTTATAGCACAATTATGCATATGTAATAATGAATGCTTATCCTCTGTGTCACAGATTAAAGCCCTTCACCAGTGTTAGACAACCCTTGACACTTTGCAGCTGCAGTTTAGGGTTGTAGCTGATGGGAGAATTTAGAATTTGGTTTGTAATCACCGCTGAAACCTGCCCACCACTTTGGGTCTTACTGCATTGTGCTTGAGCACTTCCTGAACCATGTTGGAGAAAGCAGTGAAATTTCTCATTAGTGAGGACATTTCCAGGCATTGAAGCACAGCTCAGCAGTTGTTATTTGACTCTCCATGATAATCACAGAGTGCTCCTGCATGCCTCTTAAAGTCCTTTTGCCATCACCAGACAGGCAAAGGCTTTTGGGACCTGGCCTGTCATTTTCCTGTTTCGTGGCTGTCCCAAGAGGGGCTGCTTGTGGCCAGGGGCACATATTGCAGCAGGTGCCCTTTCATTTGAAATATCTTTTCTCCTCAGTTTCAATTTGTTATTTCTTGTTGTTTGGCTGCCACCCCACTGCATATTTTCCCTCCCCACCTTCTGACTCTGGACAGTGCCAGTGTCCCTGTGGTTTCCTGCAAAGCTTCTGGTTCCTGCTTTGTTCCCTTTAACTGGGAGCATCTTTCAGAAATTTCTGGCAGGACACCTGGAGAAAAGAGGCTGCTGCTGAGGAAGCAACAGTGCCACTGGGAAGGACAGAGGTGCCAATTTCACCCTTTGTCTGCTTTCTCCTGAGTGTAGTGAGCTGAGGAGGGTCAGCACAAGCAGAATTTGTTCATACATCCTTTGCACTCATATCTAATGGAGTAGCTTGGATGTGCTGAAATCCATTTGAGGGAAAAAGCTTCTAGTCTCACTCTCTTTGTGAATTACTGGAAACATCTGAAAGAGCCTCTTGAGAAAAATCATTTTTGTGAGAGACTCAGGAAAGAAACAGTCAGCCAATCCTACCCAGCATATTTCAGACAACACAAACAATACATTACAAGACACCACAGCAGGATTCATGCTGCATCAGTTATTCATTAGTCAGGATTTAGAAATGATGAGGAGCTGTGTTCTGGATCAAGTCCACGTGAGTCACACATTCTTGTGTCAGTCAGGACAGGACTGCCATAATTTGGATGCACTGATTTCCACCTTGAGGTGCAGTATCCCACCCCCTGCAGGTCTGCTTGGACAGCACTGCTGGGCTGCCCTGGCTGCATGCCCACCTGAGCTGCTCTATTGCCCCCCTCCTCAGCTGGACAGGGGCCAGAAAATGCAGCAAAAAGCTCCTGGGTTGAGACAAGGGCAGCCAGAGATCACTCACTGAGTCCTGCCATGGGCAAAACAGGCTTGGCTTGGGGAAATTATTTTATTGCTGATCAAATCAGAGAAAGGTAATGAGAAATAAAACTGAGAAAAGTCTAAAGCAGTAGGAAAGGATATTCTGACATCCACTTCCCACCTAGACACCTCTGTATGACAGTATTAAATGCTGAAGTGTTTCTTGAAACACTGAAAAGCAAAAAATACTTTGTAGTTTGTGGGAAATTTGGCTTTTTTCCCATGTCAAGAATAAAGAATCTCCTTTTAGTTCTGAAGGTATAGACCCATAAGGGTATCAAGATCTCCTCAAGAGTATCAAGATTGCATTGAATAAATAATTTCTGCATCAGTTGAAAACAGGCTCTGAGATTTAGAACAAATTACTCCCAAACATAACAGAATTCAGATGTGTCATCAGTCTCCCAATTAATGGAGACAACATGGAGATTAAACTAAATCTTACTGAAATCTAGGCATGTTAAAATTTGGGACAGTTTGGAATTACTGTGATTTTTTCCCAGTTATTTAAAAGTGGGCATTTAACTTTGGGGGGAGCATCTCAGCTTTGAGAGGCCCTTCCATGTCTCTGTGAAATTCCTCAGTGCTGAGATGTGATGAAACAAAACCCTGCTGGCACCACACCCTGTGTCACATTGGTTCAGCAGGTGTGAGTCAGCTTGTCCCAGCACCGTGTTCCTTGTCATGTTTCTCAGCAATGAATTGTTTCTGGAAGCAGCAGGAGGGAACCCTTCCCAGTGGGAAAGGAGGAAAGTTTTCCTTTGCATTCCTTCCCTGTTCTAGGAGAGCGAGCTCTTTGCTGCTCACTGAAAGGCTCAGCACTCCCAGAGTGGCTGTCTGAATGTTCTCCTGAGAAACCCTTACATGTTTCTGCCAGGACAGAGGGTCCACTCCTGACAGAATCCAGGAGATCCCAGCTGGTCAGCACTGCCCACTGAGCATGGCCTTTGTAATGGGCCACACTTCCATCTTTGGCACAACTTGGGTCACTCACAGCTCTGACTATTGCAGCTGATGCTCTTAAATAAAAGAGTTAAACCAGGATATTCTGTGATGATGAAGAGATGACTCCTTTCCAAGAAAAGCTGCTGAGCTAATGTCTCAGAGGGATTATTGAGTGGGACACTGTTGATGAGTGGATTTGGGGTTTATTCCTTTCTTTTTAAGCATAGATGAAATTCCTTTAATTGTCTCTTCCCCCACGCCCCCAGCTAAGTTTGGTTTTGTGTTCTGCTCTGTGTTGATCCTATTACCAACTTTTGACTGTTGTATTTATTTGCTAATATTTTATGGAATTGTTCCATCTATCATTGTCCTTTGGCTTTGGATTTGCCTATTAAAGCCCATCAGCACTATTTTATACAACCTCCTTCTGACAAAGCATAGCCCTTTGCAGGTGGGAACATGCTTTAAAGTTTGGGGGGTTTTGTTGGGGGTTTTTTGTGGGTTTTTTTTGTTTGTTTGTTTGTTTGGTTGGTTTTTTTTTGTTTGTTTGTTTTGCTTGTAGAGGTAATTAAGCAGTTTGCTGTGAGATTCAGGGAGAGGCTGAACAGAAGATGAGGTCTCTGACCCTTCCCATGATGTTCTGTGCAAGACAAGACTGCCAGAGTAGAGTGAGCAAGGCCCAAGCCACCATCCAAGCCATGGTATCTGGTACATTTTCTGTATTTTCAGAGCCAGGCAGGTGGCAGTGCCCTCCCCATCAAAGCATCTCTGTGATTTTGAGCCCCATCACACAGGGTACAGCCCTGTGTCATCCTCCTGCACCTGTGGCACCACACTTTTGTCAGAAGGCTTGGCCTCTGGACACCTTCAGCAGTGGTTTTTCTGTGCAGCTAAAGACATACATGTATTTCAAAGTGTTCAGGTAGCTGTTTTTCAGGAGATACTTCAGAGGAGAAAATAATGCAAAAGAATAGAGATCAATTGTTCCCTACTGTCACCCCTTTTACTCCTCATTTGCTTAGGGCAATGATTGCAAAAATTCCCTTCTTCATGGGGAGAATCAGCCAGTTTGGGGAGATTAGGAACATTATATTGGAATGTATCCCTGAAGACAGTAACAACCTAACAAGCCACAAACTGAAACAATAGGAAAGCATCGTATTACTATTTGCAATGGAGACAGTTTCACTGTCTGTCATATTTTCCTAAAATTAGTTTTTTCAGCCATCTTAAAAAAAAAGAGAAAAGTGTATTCCAAAGCACACATGGATTTGGGGCATGGGTGGAAATTTACAAATGGCACACTGTGGGAACATTTTAGAAAATTCCCTGATGCAGTCTGAGGGTGGGTGAGGGTGAAATGACATTTCCATTGCATTGTCTGTTCTAAGATAATTATTCAACCTGCTTTCCCAGGAGAACATCCAGCCCATTAGTAGCCAGGCACTGAGAAGCTATTACAATAATATGTGTACTTCCAGGAACTGCTCCCAAAGCAGCCCCAATCCTGCTCAGTAAATGCACTTCCAATAAAATAGGTCTATTAGGTCTATTTCCAAAAATCAATCCTGCTCCTCAGGAGGATTACACACTAATGAATAACACACCAGAAAGGAAAATCTGGTTTGATATTGTATGTGGCATTGCAATTTACTGACTTGGTTACATCCTAATTTTGGACCTCATTTGGTTACTGCTGCTCTGATGCTCACTGGAGAGGTTTTTAATTGGGTCTTTTGCTTGTTTGGTTTTTGTTTTTTTTTCATTTTGTTCAGTTTTGTATTGGGAGTAGTGTAGGGAAAGGGGGGCTTGGAGTTATTCCCTCTGCTCAAAGAAGATTTGTGAGTGTCAGTGTGTGAAATTTGGCCAGCACACTTCTCAGCTGAGGAATGAAGTTGAGAGAGGGGCAGAGCACACCTCAGAGCGTTCAGTCCCAGGGAGGAGCTGTAGGGAAGGTGGGACTTTGTGCACTGCACTTCTTTCTCTTTCTGAGCACTGCTTTATTTATCCAAAACAGTTTCCTGTGATTCCCTTCTCTTATGTGATTTGCTTTGCTACTTTGGATTACTGGCTACCTATATTTAAATTAATCAGGGGATACTTTGAGTGTGCTTTGCAAAGTACCATCTTTCTGAAGGACCTGCACCAATTAATCACTGCCACAAAGACCATTCATATAGATTATATGCTAACACTAACGAGTTTTGAAATAAGCATTTGTCAGAGAATGCCTGCCAAGGCCCTAAAATTGCCAATTTCTCTGCTTTCATCAATTAGAGCAGATGATTGTTTTCAGCACTAAAAGCAGTATAGGAATAAGCAGTTACTTTTTACCATCTAGAAAAGCAAACTGATTTCAAGTTTCCCTCTGCTTGCAGTAATGGCTAAGACACCATGGGGAGGATTCAGTGCAGTTTCTTCTGTACCAATCTGCCAAACTGTATCCTCAGGACACTGGTAATAAATTGTCCAGAGAATTATGGGCGAGGTTATGTAAGAGACTTCTAAAAGTCACATGTGGGTTTTTCAGCCAGCAGGAATGAGGAAAAGAGAATGATACAAATCTGACATCCTAATATGAGCTTGTTCTGTGTCTGCAGTGCCTTTAGACCACCCTGGGGATCTGTTATTTCAAGGCTGCCTGGCATAGCCACTGGGAGTTCTTATAGCTGAGTATAACCCTGACACATTCAGGGTTTGGAGTCTGAAAACAGACTTAGCTCTGTCTTTCCCAAGGTTATGCCACAGGTACAGCAGTTTCATAAAGCAGCTAGGATGGACATAGGCATTGCACATAAAATACAGAAGAAAACTGTTTCAGAGATTGCAAAATGAGGAGATGGATGCCAGTATTGTCAGATGAGAGTTTTCTTCTTAAATCTTTGCTTGTTTGAACTACTGCTGCAGGAGGTTTATTTTCTGTGGAAACCGTACAATTTCCTACTCAGGAGGCTTTAGGAGCTGTACACTCACTTCTTACAGATTTTGGATTCTTACTTTATTTTGGCATGGTGAATTTTCCTGACTGCCCTGTATGTGTAGCATTAGATGTCAGAGTGACCTTTCTGAAGTGTAAAACTTGCTCTACATTCTCTGGGTTCATTGGTAATCCTTGCTGGATATTAATGTTGTATGTAGATTATCTGAAAGGGCTAATTAAATGTACTTTATTTTAAAAATCCTCTGTTCCAAACATAGTTTCATTTGCTCAGCCAAACATCTATGTTTTAAGTATTCCCTTGCCATAAATCTCTCTGATGTACATTTGATGGCTGTTATGTTATTCATGTCATGTATTAATGCTGTAAATGCTGTGCAGTTCTTCTCTCTTCAGGTCTTCAGGAACCAAAACAGGTGTCTGAAAGGTTATGGACATGTTTTTCCTGAAAGCTTCTAAAACTTTGTCTATTTGTCCATGTTTTGGCTAAAATTTAGAGCCATCAAATAATCATGCTCTGCATGACAGCTGTGACAGTTCCATTCACACTGTGCAGCCCCAGATTGCTTTTTCCCCTGCTATTAATCCCTGATTTCATCTCTCCTGGAGAATCTCTAAAAAAAGTGTTCCCATGATGTTTCCATTAGGCCACATACTTTTATCAGATTTTATTTTTCATTTTTACTTAGCCACCAGGCTATATTGCAGGATGCAGACCTAGAATCTACACTGATGCAAGTATGGTGNGTGCAGCCCCAGATTGCTTTTTCTCTGGACCTTTCCTTTTACCACACCACCTTTGCCCCTAAGTTCTTGTTCCTTTGGAGATGATTTCCTTTGATGGCCACTGCTGGAGACATTCTCTGAATTGTGTTAGAGCAACTGTCTATTCCAATGCCCAGTGCTAATGCTGCTGTAATTGCAGAGTTCTCCCCTCAAGTGACTGCAGCAGAACTATCAGATGTTATTAGATGCAGTCACAGCAAAAGGAAAGGTGTGACTGTCTGCTTGCTTGAGGCAGGAACTGCTCTCCCTAGGTTCAGGAAATGGCATTGGAAAACCATAGGAGCTGATGTCAGCTCTTTATCTTCCATGTGGCAACCTTGGCCTCCTGCTTTGGCAGGAGATGTCAGCTTTTATCCCTGTGGTTTTGTTTCGGAAAGAGTCCTGCTGTCATCTCAGCCTTTTCCTAGGCTGTCTTTCAGTATAGCTGGGGAGGGGAAGTTCCCAAAGTTTGTCTCTTTGACAGGACAGAAGTTGAGCTTGCAGTCAAAGAGCAGACATTAACTTCATTCATCACTACAGAAAAGACAATAGTTATATTTACTACATAATGTTGGTTGACAAAAGTATTTTTTTAATGTAGACAAGCTGGGGTAACTGGAGATTTTTACTAGATTTTTACTGTATTGCTCTGATCAGAGAAGAATTGTTTTTAAACTGTTTTTCCATTAATTTCCTAGTTAAACATCCAATTTATTAAATGAAATCTTTTCCTATTCATCCAGAGACTTGATTTTCAGCGTATTTTAGAGCAAAGATTTATAAAGAGCCAAGTGTAGCTGTATAGGCAGAATCATGGTTTTTCCAAAAAATCAGATGTGGGGTTAAGACAGACCTCCCTCACGAGTTGCTCTGTGGCTGTTAAGCAGCGGCCATATAAAGGATTTTCTCCATGTGGACTCAGAAGGAGCAGAAATAGGAAGGAAAGGCCACACAAACTAAAACGTGGACAACACAGCCTCCCAAACAGGCACCAGCAGGGCAGCCTGCTTTCAGATTCAGTTTGACAGAGTAAATTGAGCCATTTTTCTGCTTGAAGCTGTTTTCCTGGCACTCAGAAGAATTGGCTGGTCATTTCCAGGTTACAGTTTCCAGAGAATACAAAACTAAACTGATCTGCAGGGCTTCTACTCCAGTACCAGAGCAGAGCACCAAAATAAGCTGAGGCTGTTTTCTGCAGATAGGAATGATGGGAGCAGCCCTGAATCTTAGAGCAGCAACAGGGATCTGCAGAGAAATGCAAAACTTTTATTGCAGAGCTCAGGGAAGACAGCTCAGGGGAGTTTTCCTTTGCAGCTTGTGGTCTGGATGCCCCAAAGGCTTCTGTTGTGTACTCAGTGCATATCTTGCTGTCCTGTAACTCTTGTGTTTTGGAACTAAGTATAATTATCTGACCTCTTAATGTTTTGCTCTTCTGAACTACTGGCTGCTTTTAAAGGAACTTGGTAGGGAGTTAATTGGATTTGTGAAGGAGAATAATTCATAAATCTAAATGAGGAAATGCAATCTATGAGAAGAGAACAAATGAACTTTTCATGTTTAAAGACTAAGGGGTAGCTTAAAAGAAACTTGAATAAGGTTGTTTAAAGAGAAAAAAAAAAAAAAAAAA
>VZUA01072412.1:2468-12582 GCA_013401035.1 Horornis vulcanius
TTATATAAGGCTATTTCTTCTAGGATCCATTTAACAAAATTGATTATTTTAAAGGATAAAGAGGAGACCATCAAGTGTGTTAACACATGCATTATTTTGATGTGTTCTAACCAGAAAACAACCATGAAAATAGCAGCTTGGACCTTAGAATCTTAATCTGGAACCTTCCTTCTCTAAATCTGAGATTTTTAAAAAGTTTTTCTTTTGACATTTATGAAAAGTGAACACAGTTGGAACAGAAGGCACCTGCTATTTCGTTTACTTTATTTTACACTGGGCTTATTTAAAAGACTGACTTACACTTTTATCACTCCTCTTTAAACCTCAACCACAGTAGAGTTCATCCTTAGGTTTCATGCAATTCTTTAATTAATTTTTTTCACTCTATTGCCAAACAGTCATGGATGGTATGAATTTTCTTGATTAATGCAACGATGTTAATGGAATGTAGATATAGTTCATTTTTAGTTCCACAGCTGGGCTGAGGCACTAATATATGTAACTTTACACCATCAAACAACCACAGCTTCACCAGAGCCTTCTCAGGTGCAAAGCTTAGTACTGCATGGTTACAACAGTTTAAGAAAGGTACTCCTTTAGTGATCTCCTGTCTTTATAGCAAAGACACTGCCTTCTGCCCTGGTTGTTGGCCATGTGCAGTCATGTTTTCTCTTGGCACAGGTATTATGTGTTGATTTCACCACAGGAAATGTTTTGGCTCTTGGCTGTGTCAGGCTTAGGCTGCATAAGAGATCTCATTAAAACCATGCGGGGCCAACACTTTAGGCAAAGCTTCCTAAGCCTTTCCACTGCTAAGATGTCAAAACTTCTTTGAAAATCACCTATCGAGCCAGCAGAGTCTGCAGGCAGAACTGAACAATTCCTGTACTCCAAAAGCCGATGGGTTATATTGTTTTGGGGTTACAAAATTGAATAATCTGACAAAAATTTGTGCAGCAGCCTAAGGATTAGCTCTGCTCCTGTCCCTTATCTATAGATTACCTGAAAATGTTTTTCTATTGACTTTCTTATGCAGCAGAAATCCTGTTAGTCACATGATTCTTCTTCCAAACCCAAATAGAAGCAAGTCAGTGAACCCCATTCATTTTCCAGCTGGTTCAGCTACCTGAGCCAGCTTAGCAGATAGTTTACAAAAGCCATCCTGGCAGAAACAAGAGCAGGGATAAGCAATTGAGGATTTAGTATGGGGAGACAGCTTTTTCACTAGGATAAAAATGCTTATTTTGGAAAGAAGCAAATCTTTTGAAATGGTGGTTTTCATGCCTCAGTGTGGCAGTTCTGCTTCAGTATTTCTTGTAATTCTTTCTGAATAGCTTCAAAAACAAACATCTACGTTAATTATCATTGATAAATGTTCAGATGACATAACAGTTATGATAACATTTCAGTCAGTTTTATTGGACACTTGTAAGTGAGGGTTTAGGGCCCAAGCTTTAAAAACACAGGCAGAGGTCTACAATTTTTCAGCTGGCAGGATTTCATTTGGTTCCCTTCAGGAACCAAGCCATCCATTGAGCCGTCCCATGGCTGGGATGCCCATGAGCAAAGCAGGGATATCAGCTGTGGTGGGCTGCACAGAGAGGCAGCTGCAGGTCAGGAAGAACTTTTACACTAAGACCTATGACACAGAATACAAACAACTAATCAGTCTCAACAGTTGTTTCATTGATGCTCTGAGCAGTAAGAAGGTGAAATTTGCCAAATTACTATGGACTCAGCTGTAATGCCTTCAGTCAGCAAGTAGCAACTAGGAAATTTTGTGGTGGAGTGACCCACCACACTCCATCCAAAAAATGCATTTAAGCCTGCTGTAATCTCAAGTAGGGAAGAGAGATGCTTGTGACCAGGGCGATAGTAGCTCTTCTTGCACCTACTCTCTGCTGTTCCTTCATTACGATGTGTCTCTGTATTTGGTCCTTGATTGTCTTCCCATGCAAAGCAGTAAACAAAGTAAGTGGAAAACAAACTCTCTCAGGCTTGCAACAACATCCTCTGCAACACACTAATTATGGTGACACAAAACAGAAAGGGCTGTAAAAAATGAGATATAGAACTGTATCTAAATTTTGTTAATACATTTAAAAAGCCAATATATGCAATGGAGATTATACAACAAGGTGAACGTATGCTTTATTTCATTAGAAGAAATATTGCATCTTAACTCTTCTTGGTTATGAGAAGTCTGGGAGCCTTGGGGTTAAATCTGATGCAATGCCACTTTTCTGATAGGGTTCAGCAAGAAGATTTTCTGCTTCCAAAATACCCAACATTCTCAGGAAAAATTGGAATCAGAAGGTCATATTTTTTCCCTCAGCTATAAAGAAACATCCAAACTCCTTCTTAGTTATTTGCTTTTTAAAACAAGAATTCACATTTCTTTAAAATCTGGAAAGCTAAGATGTTTAGTTTGTTCTTAGTTCTAGCAGACCTTGGTGGCACTGAATATTTTTGGCTCATTCTCCAGATGAGAAGCAGTAGTTGGAAAGTGCTCTGACAACTACTTTTGCTTCCCATTGGCAATCCAGTAGGCTCCAAATGGGGAGGTTGAGCCATGAGTCTTGTGGTTGCTATTTCTTTCAGCCTTCTCCTCAGCATTGAATTCTTCAGGGAAACTGTTAGTTAATCATCTTGAGATCTCCTTTTCTTTGCAAGCCAAGAATCCCCCGATTGGAAACCTGTACCTGGATATTCACTTCAATGCTGGGAGAGGGAGAATCCATTTGCTCACTCTGTTGTTCTCCATCCTGGACACATCCTCCTCTTGTGATATATTTGCACTGACAGATTTGACCATTAAAAAAGCTAATTTGACTAAGCTGACTTAACTTCATCCCAGAGTTATCGATCCACAACTAAAGCTCCTATTTTGCCCTTCCAAGGCTCTAATACAAAACACTTTTATCTATTTCCCTAGTAATTTTTTCTGCATTAAAGAGCTTACTTTCCTGATCCTTGCTGGATTTGCTATCTGTAACTGAATGATCTCTTCTGCTAGCAAAATCACAACTAGTTCACTCCTAGTGGACATGGATAAGGGATCCAGATATTATATAACAAATGCTGATATTCTAAAAAATACTGTGATAGCTCAAACTTGCAAAATATTAGTCCAGACAGTCTCTAACTCAGTGACTGAATGCTATGACCATATCTCACCTGGTGTCTCAGAAGTTATCCCAAGCACCAATCTGATGTTCTCCCATCAAATTAACTTGGCTGCTGCAAGAACAGTGGCTACATGGCCTCATTCCCTCAGGATGCTCATGGAAATGCTGGCCAGATGACATAGTGAGCCTTGACTCTGACACATTCTCATGACTTTCTGAAAGAATGGCTTTTACCATGCTGGATCGTCTTATTTATTACCCCTAATGCAAGCTTGGGGTGTTTTGCTCTGTTCTAGAATGCTGATGCTCATAATAAAAGTTGAGATAGCATAAATTAAGGTGTGAGATTGCAGTGGAATGCTGTGTTTATATACTGAAAAAATTACCCCTGTTGCCACGTGCATTTGTCAACCTTGAAAGACAACCCTGAGATGGGAGCTGTTTCCATGCTTGGAGAGCCATTTCTTCTCTCCTGTGAAAACAGCAAAAGTAAGAGCTGTTTTTCTCTAGGTACTTTTTCTGCTCTGTACAGAGGGAAGAAATTTCCCTGATTTATTTAAAGAAAATCACCTGGCATGCCCATGTGCTAAGGTTTCCATCTTACCGAGGAGGTGAATTACCAGTCATCAATCCAGGTGATGGATGGAAAAGAGTTTTCTTCTTATGCTTGCGTGAGCCACTCCAGTTCCAAGTCCCAAAGCAGTTCATCTGCCCAGTAGATATGAGTTTGATTTAGAGGCATTACTCCAAGGGTAGGAGGGAGTTAGGTTTCCACAAAGCAAGGTTCTGAACTGTGATGTTGTATTGCTAAAAACATCCTCCTTAAAAGAAGCCAGTGAAATCGCCTGAGCCCCTTTGTGCAGGGGAGGAAAGTGACTTATAGCCAATAACTAACAACTGTGATTCCTTTGCTTCTCAATGCTTCCATTATCCAAAGTTACTTGCCAAATAACTGATACGAATAATGCTTGGTCTGTAGATTTTTCCAATCACTTCCAGTAATAAAATCACTCAATTTTTACTCTTATTAAATACAGAGGTTGCATGGCATTCATATTCTCTCTCCAGTTACACATAACTTTTAGAAATAGGCTGCCATTTCTAAGGTTTCTGATTACAAAACCTATCGTGCCCATCTATTCTGCTTGAAAGTAAATGTGTAACATTTGCTCCCTCTCTAGTTTGTAGTCAGGAACATTCCCAGTCTGCCACTGCCTTTGTGGGATCTCTAAGGAGGACCAACATGGCCGAGCAGAGAGCCTTAAACACTTGCAAAGATTATTCTTAAAATGTGTTTAACTGCATTTGATCATCTGGCTTCAGATACTTTCAGCTATAAGCTGGTAGATAACTGAGCAAGGGGAAAAGAATGCTGAAGTGATGATTAGCTGTTCCACTTAGAATAGGAAAACAAAATTAACACACGCTGAGCAAAATTAGAGAATTTCTGATTCCTGCTGACCCAGCATATTGATGCAAACACCCTTGCTTCTGCCCTTTGACTGTATTTCCAAGCTCCTCGGGGATCTCCAAGTTTTCCAACAGAATTGCAGCAGCTACTGAAGTGGGAGCTGAAGGCACAACTGCCCTGCCTCCCAGCCAGACCTGTGCTGCTGTGAGGCTGCAGGGGCTGCACCCCCAGTCCAGCCGGGAGCATCTGTCAGCCTCAGCTGCTCCCAGGTGCCTCATCTCTCAGCAGCTGCCTTTTCTTCAAGACTTTAAGCAAAAGGACTTCTCCTCATATAATGATGCATTATACTGAAGTAATTTAAAGGACTTTATGCCACTTGAGGCTTAAAAATCACTAGATGTTAAAAAATTATTTCAAGCACAGTCATAAGTCAACCTAAGACATCAAATGCATGTCAAACAGAGAGCACATTCTGTCTGACGTCTGTATTTTTGAAAGAAAATGAAATCAGGTCTGTTCCTAGATGGCTGAACTTCTATGTGATAAGACAAGACTTTTTTTCAGTGTACCTTAAACTCTCCAGTCTGTGCACACTAGTGACTAAAATATCTACACTATGATGAAATGTGACCTCATATCCTATTTGAGTGGCCAAGTTAAATTGGAGGCAATTAGGACGAATTTGGCTTCTTCCTGAAATCATAAATGTTCAGATGAAAGCTCTGATTAGAGGACAGGGCATGTACCTTTATTTGATTCTTAGCTTTGAACGGCTAATATGTTCTTACCTTTGAAGATCTGAATTACTGAAATAACAGCAAAGTAATAAAAATATCAAAGTTAAATTGATTTTTAAAGATTAAATGGTTGAATTAAAGTGAAGAAATATAGATTTTGTAAGCAACAAGGAAAACCTATAGGTGTTTCAAAATATCTGAATAATAAAACTTTTGTAATTATGCTTGGTGGCATAAAATGAAACACAAAACTCCTGAAGTTTCAGGTTTTCTCTTACAAACTGAGGAAGCAAAACAACTTTCCATTTTTAACAGGATTCCTATAAATAAATGAAAAAATCCTTCTCTTCCTATGTCCCTGAGATTAATTCTATTTTATCTTGAAAAACACTTTTAGTCTAACTTTTTCAGCTCTAGACCTTATGGCTTTAAATTCTCAAGCATTTGTTCATCAAACCAAAAACAGATATTCCTTTAAGTCTCATTTTGAATATAGGCTTACCCTCAGAGATAGCCTATTAAAATAATTGTTTCTATTCTTCACATGTTCCCAAATAGACAATATTTGTGTGTGTACACTTGTATATATGAGATTGTGCCCAAGTCCTGTAGCCAGAACACGAGATCTTGTACACGCCATCTAACCAGAAACCAGAAAAAGAATGTGATATTTATAAATAAGTCTGGCTCTTCACTGTGGAAAAAACCTGTTGCAGAAAAAAAATAACCCAAACAAAACACTTATATAGAATGTCATGGTGCAGTATCTGATTTAAATGGCAAGTTTCTGCATTTTGAGCAGGTTAGCTGTTTAAGGAGAAAGCATTTCTTTATATATTTTTTTCCCAAATCAGATGTACTGAAATGGCCCAAACCTTGGGTCCTCAGGCATTCAACTGAACTGCTGGTCTTTCTTGAAGAAGTTTGACTTGTGTCTTACCTGTCACCTCTGTCCAAATAAACTGATGAAGAGATATATAACAAATAATTGTGAGGCTAATCTGACCTCAAATGCCTTTGAGATCTAGCAAAAGAATATGTCTTTGTTAGATAAACTAAGAAGGAAATATAATTTATTTTTCAAAAAGAAAAATTGTTCAGTAGTCCCAGCATTGGTTTTACAGGCAGGCAGTGGAGCACGTGCCACAACTTCAGAAGGCACCAATGGGGTCCATATCTCCTTCATTATTAAAACAAGGCTGAACATGGTCAGACTGGTGCCAGGCTTTTAAGGAGGTTACTAATTGTGCCCAGAGTTCCACCTCAGCCTAAATAGGTTCAAAATATTTATTAAACTTTCTATTTCATCTTACCTGAGTTAAGAACAGCCTTCATTTACGGTATTAAATTTAGTTTATTGTAAAGGAAGGAATGTAAGGTTAGGACTGGAAGATAAGTACCTAAGCCAGTTATTTTGCTTCTAGGTGACTAAAAAAATCCAGTGTTGTTAAATATAATTTGTCCATGCCCCTGCTTTAGAAGGCAATCTAGTGTTCCTTGTGACTTTGGGGAAAGTCTCATCTTCTGAAAACACAGAGTATGTCTTCATATGACCTTATCATCTCAGTTTGGTCAAGTTTTCATGATGGTTTATCCAAACTGGTTCAGACAGTTTCTGCACATGGAACCACTAGGTCCATTTTTTCAGGATTTGTTTGTTCTGCTTCAGAGTAAAATTTGTGCTTACTGTAAGTCAGCCACACAACCAGTGGGTTGTGCTCCTAGGTTCTTATTGCTTGCTAATACATTGTGCCTCCCTCAGAAGCTTCCTGATCTACTGAGCCTTCATTCATAAAATTTTCTGCAATGTTATTAGACTGACTGGCCAGCTAGGAGCACCAAAACCTGTATTGCTGACTGATATTTTGGCAAGTTGCTTTTCTCAAGTGTAACACATTTTAGTTATGCAGAAAAGAATGCAGAAAAAGATGACTTTCATAACCAAATGAGAAGCCATTTATTTTCTGCCCTAATCTTTCTCAGGATTCAGAATCCTCCACCTGTGGGCCAGCAGCATCTGCCCTGCATTGACTCAAGCTGGTTTGGAAAGGAATAATGTGGAAGAGAACAAAATAAACATTACATAGATGAGGAGGAAGAGAGGAGATGGATGTTTATATTTCCAACAGAACAGAAGAGAGGTGCCTTTGAGAGGCATGAGGACTTTTTCTTTTGCTGTGTGATTTAATCTGTGTCATGTTACCTGAGTAGTAATGAGTGCCTCCTAAAGGTCAAGTACAGGGTCAAAAAAGCACATAAGGGACTCATAGAAGGCTTAGATTAAATTAACACTGAATTGGATATAAGAGTGCTCCAGTAACTTCCCTCCCTCCTTTTTTTTTATTTTTTTTAATTCCAACTTATTCATTTGATGTCAAAAACATGTAAGACATGAATAATATTTTTTCTTAAAAATGGACTCTGAACAATCTGATTGTCTAATGTTTGCAGTGCCTTTGAGTAACTCATACAGAAACTAGGGGTGATGTTTGAAACTTGAGATGTTTGTTGCATCGTTTATCTGCAAGGAGAGCCCTAGTACAGAAATAATGTGAACACACATGCTTTTTTGTCATCTGTTGTCTTCTGGGAGTGTAAGATGCACTGCGTGTGTGTATGTACAGCAGATGCATAGCCTACTCCAATTTTGGACTGTGTGTGTGAATTGCAACTGTGTCTCATGAGAATGAGGAAACTTGGAAAGAATGAGGTCATTGTGCATAATAAATCCCCCATATGCTTCTTTTCTTCCCTACAGCCCACAAGAGAAACATTTCAGAAAGGGTTCCTTTATAATTTACATTCCTATTGTCAAAACTGGGAAATGAAGCACAGATATTGTATGAGGAATGGCTTGTTCATTTTCAGTGGAAGGAAAATAATCTGGGATACAGCTGGCTGGAAAACAAAGTTGAGATTCATTAAATCAACTACATTTAAAGGGGGTGAGATCAGAGATAAGAACAAAAGAAAACTTACATAACAGTGTATATTTCACTACCATCCATAGCATCTGTGTGATATCACAGATGTTAAATTAGCCACACGAGGGCTCTCCTGTTCTTCACTTGAATAAACATATTTTTCAAAACTGTGAAAACTGCAGGGAAAAAGATCCAATTTTATATTCCTGCAACAAGAGTATTGGGCATACTGCCTTGGTCCACAGGGCATACTCTGCTTGCAAGTAAATATCATTTAAAGCACGGTGTTAGCACAGAAACTTAGTGCTTCACTTCTTCATACAAAAATAGTCATTGAAAGACTGTCACAGGACCAGCTAATTTTTGATCAGACAGGAAGCAGGGAGGACTCCAGGCTGTGAAATTTCTCGTGTAGCTGGGCACCGAGCACAGGCTGGTGTTTAGTCACAAGAGAGCGGTAATTACAGATGGACATTTGTACATCTGGCCCCGTGCCGGCACAAGGATTAACCGCACGCTGACATCTGCAGTTCCACAGCCTGGCCAGCCTGTGTTGTGGCTAAGCAACAGCCTGTTATAGGAAGTCTGAGCAAGAGCTCTGCATGTTGGCAGCTCCTCCAGGATTTCTACTTACGAGAGGCAGAAGGTCCCCAAGGGTGCCGATAGCAGCTTACTGAAGTATCTGATTGCAGCCCTGCAGTTAGGCTTGAAACTGCCTTAGGAAGTGGATGGGAAATAATAGCCTCATTTAACCAGCAATCCGAGCAGCTGGATTCAGAGGGATTAACACACTAGGGTCAGGAGTTGTGATCCAAATCTTTCGCCTGTTGCCTTCCAGCAGCAGGCAGAGTCAGGTGCCAGGCTGGTCCTGGCACCACCTAAATTCACTGAGGACCTCTCCGTTTTATCTGCAATTCCAGAAAAGTTGCAGGCCATTCAAATATCCTCAGCGGCCTCTGCCTCAAAAGCTAGACTCTGAAAAGCAAGCAGAGGGGCATCCCTGACTTCCCAAAGGGATTTTCAGATCAGAATCGTACACCCTGCATAACAATTGACATTTTGAAACTGAGTTTTTGGCCTCTGATAGTCTGCTGCATCTCAATGGGGGACAGCATGTGTCAGAAACTTCTCTAACAAACAGCTTAGAGGCTCTTAGCTTTGCCCTGGAGAGAATTTAGTGCATGCAAACCAAATAGTGCACTTGAATTTATGGCACCAAAAAGGTTTCAGAACTGCTCTGATTAGCTATATAGAAATTGATATTTGGATCTTCACAAAGATCAGTTGAACATTTTCTGCTTAACATTTGAGCAGGAGCAGTTGTGGACTACATCTTAATCCTTCATGGTAGCCCAGTGGCTACTATGAGCACTTGTCTGTGGCNCCCTAACTTTTGGAGAATTCCTGTTTCTCTTGTCTTATACCGGAATGCTAGGTGTCCAGGTAGGGATTTAGTGTTCCCTCAAGGCATTACTCAGTATGGTTCAGCTTTGAAGCTTTTAGGTCTTTAATGGTTCAAGTTATTAGCTTATGGGTGTAGCTGTTACACAGGGGTTTTTTACATAGGCATTGCATGGTTTCTGAACACTCACCTAAGTGTCCATTTACAAGCCCTGGCTTGTAACTCCCACCCTTGGTACACTCCTGCTTTGGTGACTTTGCTTTGCTAACCACAAGTAGAATTATCATTTCTTTTACAAGAATTTTCTTCAGGTTACAGTGCACTTCAAAACTTTAATTCCTGAAAGATTAGAATTTGTAACATTGTCATTTCTAAGTGCTTTTCTGCAGAAAAGGAGCTCATTCAGTCTTAAGTGGTTAACATTCTTAAGTGTTAAATACAGGCTGCCCCAGTAACTTCCCAGTATTGTCGAAGGACTTTCCTAATCTTGCCATCAGAAAGATACACACTCC
>VZUA01072412.1:13701-29574 GCA_013401035.1 Horornis vulcanius
TGGCTACTATGAGCACTTGTCTGTGGCTAGGGGGGACTTCAGTTCCCTTCCATCAGTCTCTTAATTTTCTCTTCCTACAGACATACCCTAATGCAAGGCTAGCTTTTGTTCTTACTGATTTTTGTTCTTGACATTTATTCTTAAAGCTGTCACCATGTGGGCAAGAACATAAAACTGAGGACTTAAAGATAAGCAAGAAGGAATTCAGTTCTGTAGTCAGAAGTTAAAACACTCCTTTGGGGTTTTGCTTAAAGTACCACTTGGCTCTGCTTTGTTAAAGGTGGTAAAAAAATGAATTATGGCTCTGCCTCAGCTGAGATTGAATAGGAATGATGATCACTTTTCCCAAAGAGCTTGCTGGAAGTTTTTGCTTGGGAAAGGAGAGTTTTGTTGAATATGAAACCCCTGAAGAGGCAAGAAACGCATATACATTCCTGTCTTCCTTATATTGGCTGTTGGCTAGCTTCACTGAGTTTTCTGCTCAGTTTGTTTTTGGGGTTTTTTTTGTTTGTTTGTTTGTTTGGTGGTGGGTTTTTTTTTGTGTTTGTTTGTTTGTTTTTTGTTCTTGTTGTTGGGGTTTATTTGTTTGTTTGTTTTTGTTTGGTTTTTTTTTTTTAATCCCTAACTTTTGGAGAATTCCTGTTTCTCTTGTCTTATACCGGAATGCTAGGTGTCCAGGTAGGGATTTAGTGTTCCCTCAAGGCATTACTCAGTATGGTTCAGCTTTGAAGCTTTTAGGTCTTTAATGGTTCAAGTTATTAGCTTATGGGTGTAGCTGTTACACAGGGGTTTTTTACATAGGCATTGCATGGTTTCTGAACACTCACCTAAGTGTCCATTTACAAGCCCTGGCTTGTAACTCCCACCCTTGGTACACTCCTGCTTTGGTGACTTTGCTTTGCTAACCACAAGTAGAATTATCATTTCTTTTACAAGAATTTTCTTCAGGTTACAGTGCACTTCAAAACTTTAATTCCTGAAAGATTAGAATTTGTAACATTGTCATTTCTAAGTGCTTTTCTGCAGAAAAGGAGCTCATTCAGTCTTAAGTGGTTAACATTCTTAAGTGTTAAATACAGGCTGCCCCAGTAACTTCCCAGTATTGTCGAAGGACTTTCCTAATCTTGCCATCAGAAAGATACACACTCCGAATCTTTTCATTCATAGCATAATTTTCACTTGTCAAAATTTGTTTAGTGATCCTCTCCCTTTTCCATGACAGCACTTCAAAGTCCTTGCTTTCTGTGACTGTTTTCCTTGCATTAGCCAAAGCCTTAAACCACATTTCTTCTCCATCTTTTCAGTTTCTGGTTTGCCTTAATGAGAGTATTTTATTTATTGTTGCACTAAACTTTCAACTCCAATCCTGCACCTTTTGCAAGACATTCATCCTCTTAGCTGGTCTTTCATTAAGCTATATCCTACCTCCTATCTGCTCAGTTGAGGATGACCTGCTTTACCGGTACTATTAGTCTTCCATGGTAATCAGGCTTGGGCAAAGTGTGACTATAATGGAGGCTGAGGAAAAAAAAAATGGTAGGGGCAGGAGAGACTAAAAATGCTCCCTGTCTTATTTAAAATGATATATTTTGTTTCCTTTGCTGTTTCTTCTCTTCTGACTTCATGACATAAGCAATATTTTTTGCTCCTAAGTGTTCATCTGGGGCAGTTTTATAGTGCTGAATCAAAATAGCCATTTTCACTGCCATACTCTTTCCTCTCTATAAACACATTTAGGGTTTCTGGCCACAGTCTTCTCTAAAATGACCTGACTGCAAGTTTTAATGATGTGAGGAGCTTTGTGCTCCTGTGTTATGAGCAATGCTTATTGTATAACGTTTTGTTCACTGGAGCCTAATTTTGACATTTAAGCTGCTTTTTAGAGTACTGCAATAAGAGCACCTGAAATCCTTGCTTAATTTAACGTAGCCTGCTGCTTATGTTTTTAGTGCTGTGGGATGTTCTAGCTGTCTGGATGAACCTGAGGTGCATGAAACTGCAAACCAGTTGGTGCTTGGATCACCTGCTGTTTGTGGTATGCCACACAAGCATCTATTTCCTTCTGCATCAGCTGCTTACGCACAAGACTGTAGGAAAATAAAGCTGAAAAAGAGTTTGGCAAGTTACAGAGTCTGCTGCTCTCCCACAACATTCCTGACTCTCTCTTAAACATTTCCTGTGATGGAGATCATTTCAAAGTCACTTATTCCGGTTCTTTAGTATTCTTAGTATGAAGAAGCCTTTTGAAAGTTCAACTAGTTCTTCATTCACTGCAAGTGAATAATTTCTTGTCCTCCCTGGTACAACTACGGACAATAGGCCACTCCATTCCACTTTGACGTGTGTTAGGATGTCTGAAGACTGGACACTATGAAAAGACCTCAGTTTTTCTTTAGAATAAATGATCCTACTTCTTTCTTAGGTTGTGTTTTCTCATCATCTTTGGGACACTTACCCCACACACACACACTCTATCCTTGACGGTAATGGGCATTTCTGTTCCTGTAGCAGGCCACGGAGCTGGGAATGATCTCTCAGGTGAATACTGCCAGGCCTTTAATTGACAACTTGATCACATTGACCTGAATGTGGGCTCATGGTCAACTTGTAATCCAGTGCCACCCATAGGCAAACTATCCTACCTAGCTGGTTTGCAACCAGTCAAATCCATTTCAGCACAAAACCTTGCATTCATCCCAGGTCTACAAAACTGTGATTGAAAACATCATGCTTTTCCTTCCAGGCCTTGTCATCTACAGATTTGTTATCCATTTTGCTTCTATTTCTTTCTGTTGGCTATACGGGGCAGGCAGCTCAATCATAGCTGTCCAAATTGGAGATTCCTAAAGTCAGGTAAGGCATCTGAAAGATGGACAGTTAAATTTAATGTACTTAGGAGTAACAAGAGCAGGGTTATAGCTGAACGAGTGGATGTAATAAGTATCTGCCTGACCATTCCCTCCAAAAGACAATCAATCAGGCAAAAAAGCAACACATCAAAGTCAGCTGATGTTCTGCACTCTGTCAAGTGGAGGCAAACTCTGGGATAGATCAAAAAAATTCACTTTATCTTTTATATAAAGCAGCCTTGCAAAGGGCAGGGAGGAGGGGGATGGCTGACAAGATATTACAGCCCATTCCTTATGCAGGTCAAGGGGGGAATTTCAGATTCCTCAGCAGGACAACAACTGCTGCTCTCAGGTTCTTGTAGGGGCACTGGCAGTACCATGTCAGACACTACAGCCTGCACTGGTTCAGTGAAAATGTAGCCTCTTCTCCCTGTGCTTCATTTCTCCAAACATGACATGGAGTTTCAGATTTCCAGCATAAATATTACATGACAGTCAGAAATTATTTATAACCAGTGTATTTGAATTCAGAACCAGCTGTAAAAATAAATGTCCAGTGCTTCAGAGGCAGTTTTACTTGTAGCAAATACAGATTAAATATGTATTTTGCCAGTTTATCACCTCTCAAAAACCATAAGGAAAAACTGATAAATGAAATATAACTGTGTATAAGCAGTCAAAAGGGTGGGTGCCAAGATAAAGATCCTCACAAGGCCATCACTTGTAAATAACCATTTTTCAATCTTATATTGATATGGGCCTTTGTAAAGATGATACTTTGAGTAATTTGAAAGGAAAAATTAACCAGCAAACTTCATCAAGCTGTTCCTTTGACTGTACTAGTTCCTTGATATGGGGAAGGAATAGGCTCAAGAAAAATAGAAAAAATTACATTTATCAGTCTATTTAAATTCACTACCATTCTGCCAAGGTCAGCAGGTACTGTTCCAGACTGGGAACAAGTGAGCCATGATGCTGCAGAAACATTTAAATGTCCTAAAATCACCAAGGGCATCAAAATGAACTCTGGGGAAAAGTCCTTGCATAAAAGAACATTTTTGCAGACTGTGACAAAGTTGAATATGTCTTTGGGGAGAACCCAGTAAAAAAAGAAAAAAAAAAAAAAAAAAAAAAAAGGACTGGAAGGAATTGCTTTGGGCTTTTGGGCTTACGGGAAGAAAAGCATGATGTAGACTGAAGAAATAGTTTTAGATGGTTCCTGGTAGAGTACTGTCTGTGTTCTGGTCATTATTGTTGAAATGTAGTTTTATGGATTTTCTGAGACTTCAGAGGAAAAGAGTCAGGAAGAAAATTGATAGTTTGGGCTCTTTGTTTCACATAAACAACCAAGACACAGTTTGCTCTGTATTTTCTTGGAGGGGACTTATTACAAGGCATTTTTTAATTCTATTTGGGTGCAGTTGTTTGCAAAAATTAAAAATAAAAAATATTTCTGTCAAAGTACTACCCATTATTTAAAGCTGCAAATGAACTTCTGTTCTGGAGTCATATTCTGAGTTCATTCATCTTTGGGTATAACATTAACATTTGGTGCTAATCTGAAGGTTTCTGGAGGAAAATGGTGTATTCGAAACTACTCTGGAAAAAAGCACAAAAACTCTGAGGGAGGAGAATGATCTCACAGTTTGGAGAAGGAGATGGATGCAAAGCTGAAATTCAGGGTAACACTAGTCTTCCCATTTGAAGTCTTGCGTGGCTGATGATGTGTACAGAGCACTTGGGTAGTTCAAAACTGATTTTGTACAGAGAATGTATGTATCAAAATACTATTGTCTATATATTGCTCCATGCTGTGCTGTCTTTTATGTTACCATCTCAAGAGGTGGTTCAGCTTTTATGAGACAGTTGAGAGTCTCTGTGCTGCCACTGATAATATCTCTGGCCTCAGTTTGGAGGAGTGTCCTCATCATATAAAACCAGAGGCTTGGTGGCCTTCAGGAGAGATGGGACAAGAGATGGACAAACCAGAGGGGAGAAACAACTGCCAGATTCATGGAAAATACACCTTCTGAAGGGAGCTGAATACATTTTTAAACTAGGCAAAAGTAAAAGCAGTTTAATTGCAAGGGGCTTCTGTAAAGAAAAATAGAATTAGAGTTACAGAATAATTGTGGTGGAGAGAGCCTTCAAGAGGTTTCTAATCCGAGCTCTCCCTCAAAGCAGGGGCAATGAAGTCAGACTAAGTTGCTCAGGATTTTAGACAGTCATATCTCGAAAGCCTTCAAGGAGAGAGAGTCTCACACAGTCCATAATGATCCTCATAGTAGAAATATTGTCTTTCTGTACATCCAGAACCTCTCCTTTCCTGTCTCTCTTTAATTTATGACTACTGCCTCCTGCCAATCACCTCGGTAAAGATCCTGTCTCTGTCTTCTCTAGAAGTCCCCTGTAGGTATTCAAAGGCTGCTGTTAAGTCCTGTTCAAGCATAAATTAGCCATTCTCTCCATCCAAGATGCATCCAAGACTGTAAAAAATCCCCAAATATGTTGCCAGTGGAAGGCTCAGCTCCAGCAGAAGTCCCAGTAATGAGCTCAGAGAAACTTGAGAGGGAGAATGTAGGCAGTCTCTTCTGTCACTGGAGGTTGCTAAGAATTAATCAGAAAAATGTATGGTTGTCCATCCACAGGGTGGAAATGTCAGGGGATGTTCAGTGAACCCTCAAGGTGCCTTCCAGCCTTGTTTTCTGCTGTTTTGACTTCATTCTGGAAGAGCATGTGAATACAAGGTCTATGCCAGCTTAGGGCCACAGAATTACATACATCACAAGAATGAGCCCTAGGTGCATAATAAATCTCAGCACTCATTAATATTTCAGTAAGTTATGAATGCCTGAAAAATAACAGAGAAATACAGTTATAATGGAAATAATGTTGTAGCCTGAATTACTGCAGTGGTAGCAAATGTCCATTCTGTATGTCAGTCACCTGAGAAAAACTGCAAATGCTGCCTTTTGTTTTTTTTAAAGGTCAAGGAACAGGTTTGCCAATAATGGACCTTTAAAAAATCTGTTCTAGCCATTGACCTTAACTCTTTGTATTTAGTGATTTTTTTTTTATTATTTGTCTTTATGAATAAATGTCTATGTGGAATAGATTGCTAATGATATTACTATAGGTATGGTTTTATTATAGCTACAGTAGGTACAGAAACCAGGATTTAGAAAGGTTGTGAAGAATGACATTACTAAAACAAAAAAGAGAAATCAGATTTGTTTGATACCATGCTGTTCCAAACTATGCAGGAATGGGAAGTCTCCCGTGGAAAATAGTGAACCAAATTCTCAGACATCTCCCTTTGTCACTTAGGTTTTCCAGATGCAGGCACAAAAGCCTCAAATTAGTGGCAACTCCTGGAAATTTTACCTTTGGCTTGCTCTGTAGGAGGGGGTATGTCAGAGACAGCTGAGGCTTAGGGGGTGAGCCAGCCCTGAGCAGTCTGACACATCAGCCACCCCACTCTCCACCAGGTAGCCTGTGTATATGTATGAAAGCAGCATACAGGGAAAAAAAAAAAAATAAAGGCAAGCACAGCTCTGTGTGCCTTCAGACAGCAGGGACCCCTTTCTGACCTATTCAGTGTGAAACTTCGTTCATGCACTCTATTTTTGAAATTCTTCCTCGTTCTCTTCACATCTCCATTGTAGTCTTACAAAAGAAATGTGTTTCCTCCAACAAGGTTTTGATACCCAGCGAAAGAACACCCACCTATTCTCTGTGTTCATTTCTGCTCTGCTGCCACAACCTGCTGACTGCAGAGAGAGCATTTTGCTTCCATTTTAAATAAAATGATAGGCTGGCTACATAGGCAATCCATTAGCCTTATTCAGCCTAGTCACTGTTAATTATAGGTTTTAGACATCAGTAAGCTGGGTCAAAATTCTCCATTTTTCAGTGGAAATCTATGTCATTTAAATGCTCTCTTCTGTGCACCACTCATTCACAGTTTCTGCTGCTCAAAACTCAGCAGCGACTCTTCTGTGGTAAGTGAGCATCTTCTTTTTCAGTTTGTGCTCAGAAGCAAAAACCTCATGAAGCAGAGTTCACTCTGCAGACGAGTGATTTGTTTCACAGTATTTTGGTGCGAAGTGGAAAACACCTTGTAAAGTTGAAGCTCTTAATGTTATCTAAGAGATGGAGCTGTGAAGGAGAAAGTGAGGTGGCGGAGTCAGTTTAGAAATAATGTTTATTTCAGTGTTTGGGGGTTTTTCCAGAGCAAAGCTTGAGTTTGGGAACAGAGCCAGCAAGGGATGTTTATTGCAAATGTAAGCTTTTCAAATGGAAATGGAAATTTTATGTAAAACTGTTTAGTCAACTGTCACTTTGTGTTAAGCTTAAAAAAAACAAAAAAAACAAAAAAAACCACACCAGCACAGTGTGTTGCTTTTTAAGAGCCATTTCTACTGTGTAGTTCAAGGAATTGATCTGTAAAAACCTTGATGCTGCAGGTTTATCCTTTTGAGGTCTGTCGTGAACGCACCAGCCAGGGCCCCCCTATTCCTGCTTGCACACAGAGGATCCCGATCCCCCTGATGAGGGAGGGAGTCAGAGCGCACTGCCCCTGGCACCCACCCTTCCTCCAGAACCTCTCTGGCTCTCAGGGGGACTGTGTGTGTAGGAAGGAGGTATCCCCTTGGCTGGGGGTGTTTGGGCAGGGAAAGTCCTTCCCCTGACCAGCACAGCTCCTAGGGAGGCTCGGGGAGCACCAAGGAGGCTCCAGCTTACCCGGGACAAGGATGCAGCTCTGTCTGCAGCTGCCTCTTGCCTCGATTCCTCCTAGGGCATGAGGCAGTCACAAGGGAAGGAAAAGATAATGCAGCCTTGCTTTCTCCTCAGGAAACCTGAAGTGTGAATTTCTAGGACAGTCTTGAAGCCTTTATTATTGTTGTTGTTGTATTTATTTTTTAGTGGTAATTTCCATGTAGCATTATCCTAAACCACAAATGATTCATCATAATAGAAGTTGTCCTTTCCTGGCAATATATTGAAGTGTTTTAACTGATAGGAGAAAATAATATGAAGATTTGCAGAAGAGAATGAAGGATTCAAGTGAAATCCCGAGTACTGAAGCCATGAGAATTTTGGTGGGCTGATTCTGTGTGAAACTGCAGAACTCTGGCAGACAACAGCAAAAACCACTGCTGAGGCATCTTGTCAGCTATTTCTGGTTTTTTGGCTTTTTTGTTTTGCCCCTTTATATTAGAACAGTAATTTTATGATAAAATGAAAAGAGGATCTCTTCACTCAGGAGGCATTTAAACGACAGTGTTAAGGAATTTGAGTCAGATATACGCACTATTGCCTAAACACAGGCAGTGACTTTACAATATTCATTGATATTACACCTGGTTTCCCACCAAATTTCTCATAGACTGTTATTTGTTCATGAAAGTTCAGAATAGTGATAGAAAAGAGTTACAGTGAAGTAGGAGCTCAAACCTCATTCATTTTCAGTAGAATACTGCACAAGGGTTTAATACTGGAAATCTTATAAGCTGCTAAGTCGGGTGGAGAATTTTAGTGATCAGTCTCTGAAGACATTGCACTACTGCTTTCATGAATGCCTTTCTAAATGTTCTAACAATGGTAGGGTCTCTATTGGAGCTGAGTAAGAAAAGAATAAAATCAGAATGTAAAGTGCTCCTACTGTATCTGTATAAAACCTAGTTCTCTTCTACATAAATTTCTAAACTTTGTCGGAAATAAATCATTAAGGTGCTGTCAGACCGAGTGTCTAACATGCCCTCTTCTTATGAAACAACTGATAAGTTTAAATGTTCGAGTAGATCTGCACCATTACCTTAACCAGTGTTTCTTTGATGGTGGCACATAAATAGCAGAAGATTGAAAAAAGGATGGTTTACATATGTCACTGCAGAGATAAACAGAACCTTGTTCAGGTGACTTCTCTTTATGACTCATTTTTAGAGTGACAACTATTTGAATGTAATTTGATGCCGTTTCATTAAAGGTTAATGGTATTTCTATTTTATGAGAGTTGAATACCACACAGATTTTGTTAGAAATGCAATTCTTTCATTTTCTTTAATTGTTCTTCTGCAGTAATTTCCTGGGAACCTATTAAGTCATAAGAATGCTTTTACTGAACAGAAGTCTGCACTAAAGCAAGCCTAACACAATTCAATTGAAAAGGTTATTTAGTACCTAATGTGTCAATGTGTCTTCACTAAAAGTAGATTTTCGATTGTGCATTAAATTATTACTACTAAAGTTCAACACAAGCGTTGTCTTGCAATTAAGACACACAGAACCTTATTTTCCTTGATCCGCACGGTCACTGATCAACTCCTGATTATGGAGGTACTTCCCCCTAGTGGACAAGAAGATATTTCTATTGCAGTGTTTTTCAGTCCCATTCCAAATTTGATCAGGATTTAGGGAAGAGCGTGTCTTTAAAAAGCCAGGGAGCAGGATCTGAGCAGTCATTTCTGATAGCGGAGGGCAGGATGAGGAAGGAGATTTTTGAGAGATGGCTCAGGACTGGTGCCACTGGGCACAGCCAGCAGGTGGGCAGGGAGAGAGGTGATCACAGGGTGCCACTGCCTGCAATTGCCACAGGGATAATCAGGACAGCCAGAGCAGAGTTGCCTGAGGAACTGCAGCAGGCTCTCCAGATGCCATAGGACGGTAGGTAGGTTTCAATATTGATAAATGCAGATTAATGCACCTGAGTTAAAATAAACAGATGCAGTAATTGGGTCTGTGTTAGCCCTTACCTGTCAGGGAAAGATCCTGGAGTCACTGGGGTCTTGGTGTTTGCTCTCCCGAAATATCATCAATGGTAGAAAAGTTAAACTAAATGTTTGGTTTGAAGAAATTAAAATAATTAAATTAAAAAGAAATATTGTGCACGTGTGTGCAACACTTACAAGATCGTAGGAGGATGGTTTGGATCAAGCCCTCTATTGGCAGACAGGAGCAGCCTTATATTCTGGTGCCCACAATGTAAGAAGGACATGGAACTTTGAAACAGGTCCAGAGGATGGCCAGGAAGTTAATAAAAGGATGTTTGTAGAAGCATCTCTCCTACAAAGGCTGGGAAAGTTGGGGCTGTTCAGCCTGGAGAAGAGAAGCTTGTGTGGAGGCCTCTGAAGGGGGCCTGCAGGGAAGCTGGAGGGGGATTCTTCATCAGGAAATGTAGTGATGGGACAAGGGATAATGGGCACAAACTGAAAGAGGGGACATTTAGGCTAGATATTAAGAAATTCTTTACTGTGGGTATGGTAGGACATTGGAACAGGAAGTTGTGGGTGCTCCAGCCCTGGCAGTGTTCAAGGCCAGACTGGATAAGAAGTTTAGCAACTTCATCTAGTGGGAGGTGTCTCTGCCCATGGCAGTGATGGTTGGGACCAAATGTTCTTCAACCCAGTCTTGATGATCTTCCAACCTCTAAGATTCTATAGTCCCTCTGTCTTAAAAAATTGTAGAAGTATGGAACAACTTCCACAGAAGAAGAGACAGAATCAGAGAGTCAAAAGCAGAAATAGAAATACAAGAGGACACTCCAGCCTGAAAAAGAGGCAGCTAGAAAAATGTGTGCTGAAAATATATAATATCATTAAAGCTAGGCAGAAGGTGAATAGGGGCTGTTATTCCCATTTCTCTTATCAGAATGAGTAAGAGATATTCTAATACCCTCATTATCACAAAANTGAGCATCTTCTTTTTCAGTTTGTGCTCAGAAGCAAAAACCTCATGAAGCAGAGTTCACTCTGCAGACGAGTGATTTGTTTCACAGTATTTTGGTGCGAAGTGGAAAACACCTTGTAAAGTTGAAGCTCTTAATGTTATCTAAGAGATGGAGCTGTGAAGGAGAAAGTGAGGTGGCGGAGTCAGTTTAGAAATAATGTTTATTTCAGTGTTTGGGGGTTTTTCCAGAGCAAAGCTTGAGTTTGGGAACAGAGCCAGCAAGGGATGTTTATTGCAAATGTAAGCTTTTCAAATGGAAATGGAAATTTTATGTAAAACTGTTTAGTCAACTGTCACTTTGTGTTAAGCTTAAAAAAAACAAAAAAAACAAAAAAAACCACACCAGCACAGTGTGTTGCTTTTTAAGAGCCATTTCTACTGTGTAGTTCAAGGAATTGATCTGTAAAAACCTTGATGCTGCAGGTTTATCCTTTTGAGGTCTGTCGTGAACGCACCAGCCAGGGCCCCCCTATTCCTGCTTGCACACAGAGGATCCCGATCCCCCTGATGAGGGAGGGAGTCAGAGCGCACGGCCCCTGGCACCCACCCTTCCTCCAGAACCTCTCTGGCTCTCAGGGGGACTGTGTGTGTAGGAAGGAGGTATCCCCTTGGCTGGGGGTGTTTGGGCAGGGAAAGTCCTTCCCCTGACCAGCACAGCTCCTAGGGAGGCTCGGGGAGCACCAAGGAGGCTCCAGCTTACCCGGGACAAGGATGCAGCTCTGTCTGCAGCTGCCTCTTGCCTCGATTCCTCCTAGGGCATGAGGCAGTCACAAGGGAAGGAAAAGATAATGCAGCCTTGCTTTCTCCTCAGGAAACCTGAAGTGTGAATTTCTAGGACAGTCTTGAAGCCTTTATTATTGTTGTTGTTGTATTTATTTTTTAGTGGTAATTTCCATGTAGCATTATCCTAAACCACAAATGATTCATCATAATAGAAGTTGTCCTTTCCTGGCAATATATTGAAGTGTTTTAACTGATAGGAGAAAATAATATGAAGATTTGCAGAAGAGAATGAAGGATTCAAGTGAAATCCCGAGTACTGAAGCCATGAGAATTTTGGTGGGCTGATTCTGTGTGAAACTGCAGAACTCTGGCAGACAACAGCAAAAACCACTGCTGAGGCATCTTGTCAGCTATTTCTGGTTTTTTGGCTTTTTTGTTTTGCCCCTTTATATTAGAACAGTAATTTTATGATAAAATGAAAAGAGGATCTCTTCACTCAGGAGGCATTTAAACGACAGTGTTAAGGAATTTGAGTCAGATATACGCACTATTGCCTAAACACAGGCAGTGACTTTACAATATTCATTGATATTACACCTGGTTTCCCACCAAATTTCTCATAGACTGTTATTTGTTCATGAAAGTTCAGAATAGTGATAGAAAAGAGTTACAGTGAAGTAGGAGCTCAAACCTCATTCATTTTCAGTAGAATACTGCACAAGGGTTTAATACTGGAAATCTTATAAGCTGCTAAGTCGGGTGGAGAATTTTAGTGATCAGTCTCTGAAGACATTGCACTACTGCTTTCATGAATGCCTTTCTAAATGTTCTAACAATGGTAGGGTCTCTATTGGAGCTGAGTAAGAAAAGAATAAAATCAGAATGTAAAGTGCTCCTACTGTATCTGTATAAAACCTAGTTCTCTTCTACATAAATTTCTAAACTTTGTCGGAAATAAATCATTAAGGTGCTGTCAGACCGAGTGTCTAACATGCCCTCTTCTTATGAAACAACTGATAAGTTTAAATGTTCGAGTAGATCTGCACCATTACCTTAACCAGTGTTTCTTTGATGGTGGCACATAAATAGCAGAAGATTGAAAAAAGGATGGTTTACATATGTCACTGCAGAGATAAACAGAACCTTGTTCAGGTGACTTCTCTTTATGACTCATTTTTAGAGTGACAACTATTTGAATGTAATTTGATGCCGTTTCATTAAAGGTTAATGGTATTTCTATTTTATGAGAGTTGAATACCACACAGATTTTGTTAGAAATGCAATTCTTTCATTTTCTTTAATTGTTCTTCTGCAGTAATTTCCTGGGAACCTATTAAGTCATAAGAATGCTTTTACTGAACAGAAGTCTGCACTAAAGCAAGCCTAACACAATTCAATTGAAAAGGTTATTTAGTACCTAATGTGTCAATGTGTCTTCACTAAAAGTAGATTTTCGATTGTGCATTAAATTATTACTACTAAAGTTCAACACAAGCGTTGTCTTGCAATTAAGACACACAGAACCTTATTTTCCTTGATCCGCACGGTCACTGATCAACTCCTGATTATGGAGGTACTTCCCCCTAGTGGACAAGAAGATATTTCTATTGCAGTGTTTTTCAGTCCCATTCCAAATTTGATCAGGATTTAGGGAAGAGCGTGTCTTTAAAAAGCCAGGGAGCAGGATCTGAGCAGTCATTTCTGATAGCGGAGGGCAGGATGAGGAAGGAGATTTTTGAGAGATGGCTCAGGACTGGTGCCACTGGGCACAGCCAGCAGGTGGGCAGGGAGAGAGGTGATCACAGGGTGCCACTGCCTGCAATTGCCACAGGGATAATCAGGACAGCCAGAGCAGAGTTGCCTGAGGAACTGCAGCAGGCTCTCCAGATGCCATAGGACGGTAGGTAGGTTTCAATATTGATAAATGCAGATTAATGCACCTGAGTTAAAATAAACAGATGCAGTAATTGGGTCTGTGTTAGCCCTTACCTGTCAGGGAAAGATCCTGGAGTCACTGGGGTCTTGGTGTTTGCTCTCCCGAAATATCATCAATGGTAGAAAAGTTAAACTAAATGTTTGGTTTGAAGAAATTAAAATAATTAAATTAAAAAGAAATATTGTGCACGTGTGTGCAACACTTACAAGATCGTAGGAGGATGGTTTGGATCAAGCCCTCTATTGGCAGACAGGAGCAGCCTTATATTCTGGTGCCCACAATGTAAGAAGGACATGGAACTTTGAAACAGGTCCAGAGGATGGCCAGGAAGTTAATAAAAGGATGTTTGTAGAAGCATCTCTCCTACAAAGGCTGGGAAAGTTGGGGCTGTTCAGCCTGGAGAAGAGAAGCTTGTGTGGAGGCCTCTGAAGGGGGCCTGCAGGGAAGCTGGAGGGGGATTCTTCATCAGGAAATGTAGTGATGGGACAAGGGATAATGGGCACAAACTGAAAGAGGGGACATTTAGGCTAGATATTAAGAAATTCTTTACTGTGGGTATGGTAGGACATTGGAACAGGAAGTTGTGGGTGCTCCAGCCCTGGCAGTGTTCAAGGCCAGACTGGATAAGAAGTTTAGCAACTTCATCTAGTGGGAGGTGTCTCTGCCCATGGCAGTGATGGTTGGGACCAAATGTTCTTCAACCCAGTCTTGATGATCTTCCAACCTCTAAGATTCTATAGTCCCTCTGTCTTAAAAAATTGTAGAAGTATGGAACAACTTCCACAGAAGAAGAGACAGAATCAGAGAGTCAAAAGCAGAAATAGAAATACAAGAGGACACTCCAGCCTGAAAAAGAGGCAGCTAGAAAAATGTGTGCTGAAAATATATAATATCATTAAAGCTAGGCAGAAGGTGAATAGGGGCTGTTATTCCCATTTCTCTTATCAGAATGAGTAAGAGATATTCTAATACCCTCATTATCACAAAAGGTTGAAAGTGTAAATAGTCTCCAAAGAGAATTATATGGAATTGATGGAATATAGTTCTGTTGACACCTACTAAGTACAACAGTCCCTTTGGAGCCTCCCTCTGAGAAAGACCCTGAGCTTCTGACTCTCAGATGTTAGTTGAGTTTGCCATGGGCAAAACCACTGTATGCCTGTTTTTGGTTCCACATACTCTTTTGTCTGGGGTAGGAAATGGGCTGGCAGTTTTAAATCTGTAGATTGAAACATGGCCAGCTTTAGTCATCTTTACTGCACTACGTATATCCGTAGGGACTTTAAAATAATTTTCAAATATTTATTTATCTCTTGCATTTGAATGGATACATTGTTGAGATATCAATATTACCAGCTCTTGAGATTTCATCTTAAGTCTTTCTTGAATTACTTGATTAGTTTATTTTTCTGGCAGCTCTAACCACAGGTGAACTTGCAGTTGAAAGCATCTTAAAAAAATAATTAACAAGATACTTAAAAAGAATCTAATTGCAGTTTATGTAGAAAAGCTTCATGATGTGTATCCAAATCTTTGAAAAATAAGTAGTAAACATTAAGGGAAAAGCAATATCTGGTGATTATATTTTTTAAAGTCAATTTTATACGCCTTTCCTACAAATGCATGCACTTACCAACATACCTTTTTTATAAAAGAAGTGGTAGTAAAATGTTTTAACCATGTGCTATATAAATCACATTAAAATCTTGAGCCATAGTATATCTTGCAGGAATATGGCCTAAATTTGGGCTATAAAGATTATGTAATTGGTTTTTAGACAGTTTCTCTTAAGTATAATGTGCATATGTAAAACTCAGTGGAGTAATATAGTTCTTCACATTCCATGAAAATTTATAATAGTGGCAATACATTAAACATCAGTGTTTACCTTTTTCCCGGGCTGTCTTAATCACCAAAACCCGAGACCTGCTTAATGGCCCTTTGATGAATTTTTAGAAGAAATGAGGAGTCTGGAACCATAAGAGCAGTGAACAAACACACGCGCTGCACATCGCTTGTACGCCCCATACATTAGAAAATGCTACAATTCATTAGAGGGAAAAAAGGAAACAAGTCTGGAGAGCAAGGGTCTTTGTGACTGCCAAAGCACGCCAGTGAAAGGATTTGAGGACAGCTGAATGCAAGAACAGGTCCATACAAAAATAAAATTGGAAGTAGAACTTTAAAAAGAAACAAACAGAACCTTTCAAAGCTCATTTATTTCTAATACAGTGAGGGTTGTAACAAATTTTATGTATGAACACTTTAGACTGAATTTTCCGTGTTCCATTGTAAATAATAATCAGTCAAGCACATTCTTTTCTAATATTTTCTCTGCTAAAACATGTTCTCAGCAGAACATTTACCTAACAAGTTCATTCAAGGTTCAACCAAAACTTTTGAAACTATCATTTTGTTGGCTCATTGTCCCTTGTGGTGTTGCTGAAGGAATTTCACTGTTTTTGTCTTGTCCATCCTTTGCTCTTGCCATTCCATTTCCATCCTGGAGGAAAAAGTGGAGGAAATATCTGTGCTATTCAATCTGCAGATACAATAGTAATGAAAAAATGGTTAAACTTTGATACATAGGGGAGGATACCTCTATGTTACTCAGATTAGGACAGGTTGAGCTTCATG
>VZUA01072413.1:1004-13127 GCA_013401035.1 Horornis vulcanius
TAGCTGCTTTAAAATGAGCTTAGATATATCTTTATGAATTGCAGCCACACCTGGAGAGCAAACATCTTAAGGCTATTCAAGTTAAACAATCAATCCAGAAACCAAAACTGTGGTATTAAAAAAAATGGACTTTTTTGTTTTGTTTTGTTGTGCCTGTATCACAATAAAACCTCCAAAATGCCAAGTGAAAAGTGACAGCAGAGGTTTTTCTGCTTTCTAGGTGCCAGGAAAACACTGAGGCACTGAGGGCAAAGCCACATTCAGCTTGCTGAGTGTCTCATTAGGAAGGCGTCAGCAGTGGTTAAATGAGTGATTTTGGATGAGTCAGTGGCCTCGAGGTCCATATTTGGCACCAAGATGGGACAAATCTCTGAGCTTGCCATGCTGTTTATGTCTGGCTCAGTGAAAGCACAATCTGCCAGGATGCTATTGGGAAGGCCAATGTCAATTTGACTAATTGATCAGCCAGCTCCTCCCTCGCTGTTTGGGTCATCAGGGGTCCCTGCTACCAGGCACAGATTGTTTTGTGGGGAATTAACTGAGAGTAAAACCACAAGCAGGCAAGAAATTACAGCTTCTGGCTCTTAACAAGGCTACATCTACATGAAATCAATTTCTTCAGCTGCAAGCAGTAATTATATATTTAAATAATAAAAAAGCATATCTGTCCTTTAGAGGTATTGTCTGTGCAGTCCTACTCAAGCAGCACAGCAGAGCCTGGATTTTCCATCCCAGGGTCACTTTCTTTTTTTTCCTTCTCAACTTGAGCCTTGTCAGCAGCAGCACAGCCTGGAGTCCCAGCTGCAGGACAGCTAAACTGAAATTTGCCTACATAATGAAGAAAATTTCACCCTGCTGTTATAGAGGAGGTTTTACAAATATATTCAGGGATACACAAGGTATGATTCCAGTGACCTGTTTTCTTCCACTCTGTACTTATATATTTAAATGGATGGTAAAAACATTTATTTGGGTTGTCCCTGGAACAGACTCCTCTTTAGAACCCCTACAGTTCATATATTCCAGTTAAGGTGAAAAAAAAAGAAAAAAAAAAAACAAAACAAAACAAAAAACAAAACCAAACCAAACAAAAAAAAACCCAAAACAAACAAAAAAACAAAACAAACAAAACCCCCAAAACAAACAAACAAACAAAAAAAACCCACACAAAAAAACCCAAACAAAAAAAAAACCAAACAAACAAAAAAAAACCCCAAAAACTCCCAAGCAGCCAAAAACCAAACAAAGCAAAAAAGAAATCCCAGGGTTCATTTGCAATCACCTGCAATGAGGCAAAAAATAACAAAGTAACATAACCCAGTTCTAATATCAGCCTCTCTATTAGCCTGTTTAGCCTCTTTTGAATTATTATTTTACTGTGTTTTAACAGTCAGCTGCAAATGACTTCCAGCAAGGACAGAGGTGAAAAACTGAGGCAAAATGCTGTTTTAAAATATTCTACTTTGCACCTTCTTTGAAGGACAGAAGAAGAAAATTGTTGTGCTTTAAAAATCATAAGGATTTTTCAGAGTGTAGAGGTTGAAAACCAGTAATCATTTTGGGAGATGGGATTCATGGCAGGACAAAATTATTGTTGGAAAAGGACGCTATAGTGAGTCTTAGAAGAATATTCTGTTGCATACTAATGACTTTGGATTTAATTTTATTTAGAAAGGCAACGTGATTTCAAGGGGATGGTTATTTCTCCAAATGAAATTTGGAACTTCATTTTGGTCATAGGCATATTAATTATTCACTATTTTTGCTAATTTTTAATTTTATTTGCTATTAGTTGCACATTCCCATTCTCACAGTTTCAGAACAATAATGAGGCTTAGCTTGTGTTAAATGTGGCCAGGAAACATGAGAAATATCCACCACAAACTATTTCATCCCCAAACAAGTGAAGAACAAATATGGATGGAAAAGGCAGGCAAAAACGTAGATCTCATACTTGTAGACTTTTCAGAAATGTGTTCATGGATTCTCTGATCCCAGTTCTTAAAGGAGTCACTCTTTAACAAATAAATTCCAGTAAAGAAAAAGGAAAACCTATTAGAGAAATATTAAGGGACAAACTCTGCCCCTGATTGCTGCACTTGCTCACTAGATTAACAGGACTGAAAATCAGAGCCCACTCTAGCCCTGATCAAGAACAATTAACCCTGTTGAATCAAAAAGGCCAGTTATTGAACACAGGTGAAATTTGATATTTCAGTTTGGTCTGTGGAGGAGAATAGAAAAGGCAACTTGAGACAGTGAACATCATTTAGGGTGTTTGTCCTAAATTTCAAGCAAGACAGAGCTTTCATTTCCCCCTTTTGTTCAGTGAGATAACCAGAATTTTTCCTGTGGTAACCAAGATACAAGCCTGATTTTATTTATGTCCCCACTGGCTCAGCCTTAACATGATTTCACACGGAAGCAGACCATATTATGGAGCCAGCTGGAAGGGGAGAATCCTGCCTGTTCTCCTAAGACCACAGCAGGCAGATTATTGTGCAGGAGAACTTCTTCATCAGGTTGGGAAAAGCAGAGGCAAGAGTTCTACCCACAGGGGAGACACCTAAAGGGAGAAACTCCTGGAACTGACTGGTAAGTGATTCTAACCTGAAAAATCCCACTATTTTTATTTTTTTTTTTATCATTACTATATTTAAGTACTGGCCTGTGTGTTCAGAGGGCTCCAAAATACTTCAACAATGCCCATTTTGGAGGAGGGCAAGGAGCATGTTAATAATGGAAAACCTTGTGCTCTCCTCTGTCTCCTTCAGAGCTGAGACCTGACCACCAGAGTTTTATTCTGACAGAACCAAAAGAGGAGAGGAAAGGGTCAAAAGGTTTAAATTGACTTAATTTAAGTCAGATCTTAAAACTGACTGTCAGATCGGGAGAGTCACCCTATCCTGACTGACCTTTGAGGAAACTTAACAGGGAAAAGGAGAAAAAGCAATGTGTGGCTTTCCAGTGGTATGATTTGTGTAGGGTAAGGATATGGGGAGCAAGAGAAAGTCTGGGATACAGCCTCAGTGAGCTCTCTGGATGTAGGAAAACCAATCTGGATTTGCTTACATGAAAATAAAGGGAGCAGTTATGGACAAGCAGCAAATGAGAGACAGGAAGGAGAGGTGGAGAAGTGCTGATCCTACACAGAAATGTTTGAGAGCAATTCCAGACCCAGGCTTGAGGTCAGCTCCTCTTTCACCTCACCCACAACTGGCACTGCCTCTCACTGAGAAAAAATGGGGAAAAAAAATCTGTATTGGAGCAGCACTGCACTGAGAGCCCTGAGTGTGTGGTGACTGTGAGGAACCCAACTGCCCACCACACACACAGCAATCAGCAATTAATTTAAAACTACAAGGAAAGGTTAAAAAAGCCCATCCACCTCCTGATTTTCCCACCTGCTGCACAGATTGTTCTGGGACTCAGCCCTGAGCCCTCCTGTCTGCCTGCAGCACCCCTGGGTGCACTGGCACAGGTCACCTTCCCCAGGGTGGAGATCCCTCCTGCAGGCAGGGGAACAGGCCCTTTTCCCCAGGGTAGGGGTGGGAGGAATGAAAAGCAAAGCTGAAATACACTCTCAGGATAATCTGAGAGTACTGAGGTGGAAATATCTACAGCTGAGAGCAATGTCCTGAGCACCTGCTGGGGTCAAAAGAGAGGAACAGGCACCATGGGGCAGTTCAGATCACCCCAAAGCAGGACAGGTACACTGCCCCTAAAAGTGTTCCTCTTCTTTGGTTACACAGGAAACTTAAGGTGATTAAATTTCCCTGCACAAATCTACTTTTAGAGGCATGAATCCCATCCACAGACCCTGTATAAAATACTCTAAACCTGCTAAAAAATCACCATGCTGAACGCAGGTGCACCACCCTACAAGCCTTCAGGAAATAGTGACTAAGATGTCAAAAACAGATTTTAAAAAAAAAGGCTTTTAAAATGGCCCATCTTATTTTGTAGCAGCTCCCCTCTTCCATTTGATAGAAAGCACAGGAGAACCTGCCCCTGGCCAGCTGAGCACATCAGAGAGAGACACATGCAGCACTTCCTCTAGCAAGATAAAGAAAAGGAGCACCTGATACAAAAAGTCTTGCGCTGTTGCTTTGTCGTGTTTCTCCAGTGTATCTGTGCCTTGTGATACATCGGTAGTTGTACAGTCCATCTTCATTCTGTACGTCTAAAATATACAAGGCTCCCGTGGATGTGATGAGAAATCTAGGTCCTGAAAGACACAAGAATTTGCAGGGTTTAAAATATCTGCAGGTTGTTACTGTCACACTGAAGGATGGAGGACACAGGGCCTCCTGAAGATTGGTTTGTGGTGTTTTTTTTTTTTTTTTTTTTGTTTTTTTTTTTTTTTTTTTTTGGTTTTTTTGTTTTTTTGTTTTTTTTTGTTTTGTTTTGTTTTGTTTTGTTTTTTGCCAGGTTTGAAGCTGCCAATTCCAAGCTTACCAAGTGCTCACTGTGAATGCATAAAAAAGTATCAATTCACGTATATTAAATTTGCACTTCATGTGCAGAAAGGGAGGGAACTTTAAGGAAAGTGTGAGGAATGAAGGAAAGAAGTGGTCTGCATGACTATTATCAAACATACAAGGGGCATCTGAAGTGAAATATGGAGTAAAGAACTACTGCATTAACCCAGTTTAGTTCAGTATTGTAGGATGATCTGATGCAGTTCAGCAGCAGGGCTGTAGGGGTGAGAGGCAGTGAAGCTGCTCACACCTGCAATGCCTGCAAGTTAAACAGCTCCAGGGAGAGGAGCACCCCCACCCTGCCCAGCAAAGCCACAACCTCTAAAACCAAACAAGTCTGACATTGCTCAAGGTCAGAGTTTCTACCACTTTTCTGTCAAAATAAAATTATTACAGGTTAAATTTTCTTCAAACATGACTTTTCCCAGAACTGGCTCTAGAATATGTGGAGAATACTATGGTTTATATGGTCACATGTGCAGTTTTGATCATTTGGCACCCACAGAACTTTCTCTGTTCTGTTTCATGCCCACTTTAAAAGTGAGGACACAACCCCCCCTAAAATCAACGTGGTACGTGTTTGCTCTAATGCACTTTCCATAATGTAATAAATTAAAATTTTGTGTTTAGAATGCATTGTAAACTTAAACCGCACATGGTTAATATTTCCACTTAAAAAAAAAAAAAAAAAAAGTGGTGTCCAAGCTGTGTGTGCTTTTCCAAAACTTTTACACTGAGGTAAATGTGAACATCTTTTCCTTTTCATGTTTGCTAAATTCCCTTGCAGCTGGTAGCTCTTACAATGTATGTACCTGTAACTAGGCATTATAAAATATAGCAGGCTTCAGAATTAGGGGAGAAATACATAAGGGTGAAACCCATTATGAACTAATATCCAATAATATGCAGTAAGAAAGAATTCCTTTTCTTCAGAGCTCTGTTTGAACAATGACTTTTTAATAATTAAGTGTAGTCAGGATGCTTGCTCACAGATGCATCAGTGGGAAAGCAATCCAACAGAGAGAGGATGGAGAGGAAATGGTTTTGTTGCAGAGGGTGATAGCCTTTAAACCATAATATAAAAGAAATTGGGGGAAAAAAATTAACAACCATTTAATGTCACAGGACTGGTCTGACCCTCAGAGAAGAGAACACTGAATAAAAAAACACCAGCCCACCTCTTCTATTATCTAGAATTATTAAATAATTATCTAGAATTATTAAATAATTATCTAGAATTATTAAATTCTCTAGAATTATTAAATAACCACACCAGGGTTAAATAAGTGGTGGGGTTGTTTAGCATAGAGAAAAGGAGGCTTAGGGGTGTTTTATTTCTCCCTTAATCTCCCTGACAGAAGGGGGCAGCCAGATGGAGTCAGGCTCTGCTCCCAGGGCACAGGGACAGGAGCAGAGGGAACGGCCTCAGGCTGGGCCAGGGCAGGCTCAGCTTGGACAGCAGCAGGAATTTCCCCATGGAAAGGGGGCTCAGGCCTTGGCAGGGGCTGCCCAGGGAGCTTTGGAGTGCCCATCCCTGCAGGTGGCACCTGGAGGTGGCACTCAGAGCTCTGGGCTGGGGACAAGGTGGGGATGGGGCACAGCTGGGACTCCATGGGCTGGGAGGGCTTTTCCAACCTCAGGGATCCTGGGATTCTGTGAAAATAAATCACCATAACTGAGGCATAGAAGGTGTTGAGCTTCTTTGCTGATGAAGAAGAGCTGAGCAAGGGAAGGTGTAAAGGAGGAGGGAGAGCTGGGTGGGAAGTGCTCTCTCCTCAGCCATGAGCAGCACTGAACTCCAGCTGGGGTGGGTTTACAGATTTACAGACTAGAGAAATTCTTTCTTGTACAAAAGCCATACTGACTTCATATGCCTCTGAAAATTAAACTGCTTGAATAGAGAAGACTTGGGAACAAAGATATTGTGGAGTGCAGTAGTAAAATCACCTGAATGGGTAATATTTCAGTTTCACAGCCAGATGTCTGAAACATGGCATTGAAAAGCTCACATGAAAGAAGCAAAGCTATCTTACATATTATGTTTAATATGTTAGTTGCAATGTTTAGATTAAATGGTACAGACCTGTAGTAGCAATAAGTTAAACCAACAAGATATCCTGTAACTCCTTGATGTAATGTGCTGCCCTATGCTGAGTGTTTCTTCCTTTTTCTTCCACATTCTCAATCACCCAGAACAATGTCTGAGTGTATACATTACTCAAAACTATTTGTGCCACCCTAAATTCTTATCAAATAATGCTACTCAACATCTGTACTCTTTATAAGGTCTGCCTTCACCCCTAAATTTAGGTTAGAAGGATATTTAGAATTTTGGTGTGAAAACCACAGGATGTTAGGCTTTGGTTCACAAGCAGTTTCTGCACTCCTGAAATATTCATAAAGCAAATCTACCTTTTGCAGGAAATATGTTATAAGAGCTACAGGTAATTGAGGCACAGTTGTCTCCCTGATGCTCTGTGGGCAGCACAAAATGACAGCCTCAGGAGATGGGAATCACATTTAAAGGGATGCAGCAAAGACAGCCCTGCCTTGCTTTTGTTTCCAGCTGCCTGAGCATCAACCAGCTCTGCATTCAGCGGGTTCAGCCCTGTGCCTGCCCACAGCAATGCCCTCAGCCCTGCCTGCTCCATGCACACACCTCCTCTGCAGCCCAGGCTGGGCTTACATTGGCTTTTTCCAGCTGGGATGTGACTCTGGTACCAAACCCTGCCGGGGAGGATGTCAGTGGAGAGGCTGCAACCACATCCCAGGCCCAGGAAGAGATAAAAAGGTGTTAATGGGATGGTTGGGACTGTTTTGGTCCCTGCAGTAACTCTGCACATGCTGTGCATTTGTGTCAAGTGAGTGGAGCCTAAACAGCAGAGAGACAGAGATGTGCCTCTCATGCATGTGAAGGTTTTCTGGAGCTTTCTCCTTCTGGGGTCCAATTTTCACCTTTGCTAAATACATATAATTCCTTTTCTCTTCATAATTCCATTTCTCCTCATAATTCCATTTCTCCATGATTCCATTTCACACCTTTGGACACTTCTAGTATGCACAAGTTTAAGATCACACAAGCGTGGCTAAAGTTTAAAAATAAATTCCTTCCTCTGTGCTCTTCCACGGCTCTCACTGTTTTCAGATCCTCTGCACAGTTTTGAGAGATGATCTACACAGGGTATTGTTAGTAATCAAATTTATCTCTCTTCTTTGTCTTTCATATGCATGAAAAAAACTTCCACAGAAATTAAGTGACAAGATCAAATTCAGAGCTTCCCTTTAAACTCAGGAGGGCAGTTCTGGAATCACAACTGGGGTGTGAGTTTTGGATGTGGAGTGGCTGGGTAATGAATTTAATGGTTTTGTGAGCTATTTCCATATCTCATAGTTCTGACTGGTATTTGCAGGTGAAGCCTTCCCTGCTCAGCCCTGGCAGTGAGTTTCCCCAGCTGTAGTTACACTTTTGGCTCTGTGAAAGCAGACACACTTATTAAAAGCCTGCCACTTAATAAAAGAGGAACGTGAAAGCTTTGCAGAGCCATGAAATTGCTCAGTGTTATCTTGCTGTATTTTCTGGAGAAGTTATGAACACGCTCAAGCTATCTAACACTGCTTAGATCATCTTCCTCTTGGAAATTACTCAGGCAATCGTACAATAAAACCTTCACTTAAAGCATTATCTGGAGATTTTTCCCTCACCCCCTTCAAAGATAGCAGAAAGTAAATAGTTATTGCCACACATCAGATGTTATCCCACATTTCCCACCAACAGACATTGTGCATAATTGCAGGGGCTAAAGATTTTCCTTTTCCTCTTTTCTTCTTAACATATTTTGCATACTTATGTAATGCTTTTAATAACCAACCCCTCCTTCTCCTGTAGAGACATGAGACAGAAGAAGATGACAGAGAAATAAAAGGGGAAATGCATGTAATTTCTGTCATCTTCTAAACGGAGAGCATTTTCATTAAACCCGACAGGCTGTCAGCTCTGACAAAGCTGAAGTGTTGAGTGCTCTGCCTTCTGTACTTCAAAAAGTGTTTAGAAAAGCACCAGGATGGGACAGACAAGCTCCCCCTGCCCTCTTGATCCAGGGGAGGGTTTTCTTCTTCAGACACATTTAATTTAATCGCTCCTGCTTTGCTCTAACGAAGTCTAATTTGTTTGACTCACCTACTTAATATGCCAAATAAAGATTTTTCTAAAGGGAAAAATCCTTTCAGAACTACTGAAGCTTTTTGTTTGTTTGGCTGTTAGCAGGCTTCAAGAGAGGAAGATAGAGAAGCCTCCTTCACAACAATTAAAAAAAACACACTGTCAAAATATGGCTCATAATTCCCATTTATTATTCTTCCTCCTCAGCAGTGTTTGTATTAATGCCTTGAATACTTGATTATAATAATTTCAGCATCTGATTTTCAGAGATGTTGAAATCTTTTTTGGCTTTCAATGCTTGATGCCTTTGAAAACTTGGTTCAATATCTGGAATATGTGTCTCATTCAAAGACTTCAAAGGCTTCCAGGAACCCTCACTATCTCTTGCCTTGGTAGTGTGGGCAAGCATAGCGATACATTACCATTTTACATAGTATTTAAACTTATTTTAAAATAGAATTTAAACCCAAGGCCAGGCTGGATGGGGCTCTGANAATTAAGTGTCCTTTAAGGTGCCTTCCCAGCCAAAGCATTCTATGATTTTATGAAAATTTAAATTCTCCACAGAGAAGCTCTCAGAGATGGATTCATACAATTCAAACAACTCAGTGGAAAACCAGGGAATGGAACTCATAACTTTCCCCAACATCCAACATAATACATAACTTTGCCTCATGGTGAGACTGAGCAGAAAATATATAGACCCAAGGACTAGAAAGACTATTAGAGTCATTTATTTTCACCTTCCATCCTTTTGCCATTGACCCCTGCACAAGTCCATATCTGGAAGTTACACTATAGGTTTTTTAAAAAGACATTAGTCATGATTAAAGATTTCTTGTAAGTGGAGAGCATGTGATAGCCCTGAGTAAATTATTCCAATTATTCTTACTTTTGAAAATTAGTGTATTGTTTGGGTCCACCTGCCTTTGCCCCAGTTATTGGATCTTACTGTGCCTTCATTAAAGATTTCCTCCGCAGTCAGAAATCTTCTGCCCATTTAAGTCCTTACAGAACACGAGGAAATTACCTCTTATACCATCTTTCTCCTTAATTAGTTATACAGATTGAACTTCCTAAATCATTTACTGTGAATTATTCATACCTTGAAATATCCCTGTAGTTTTGTGCTCAACACCTTAACAACTTTTTGAAGTTCCTTTTCAAGCTTGGATCATGCACATAAATTCAGTTCTGAAATTTCTGGTCGTAGTGAATGCAAAATGTCACCATTTTCCTCTGTACAATTTTTATTTTTCCACGGACCCATCCAGTAATTGAATCCATCATGGCAAATTGTGATCTCCTTTTCAGAGTCATGGATTTAGGGATTTCTCCCCTTCTGTAGATGGGACTTACCACGTGACAGTCCTAAAACTGGAATTATTGGTATGAAAACCTCAGTGTTCAAATCAATCCTCTTTAACACAACTCACCAAGCTGTGCCATCTTTTGCCATTACACCAATATTTTAACAGTTGGCATATTTTGCCAACAGCTTTCCTTAATAGAATTTCATTCCCTAATTGAAACCCTAAATCTTCATCTGAGATATTGGCAAACCACTTGGTTTGAAGATTAAGAGATGGACCCCAAAGAGATGGATGTCACTGTCCTGAAGAAAACAAAAAAAAAAAAGGTGGAGGAAAATTGAGTAGGCTTGAGCAAGGGCCCCCAAACCCTCAACATTTTTGAAACAAACCCCTCATTTTACTGTCTGCTGACCAGTGCCCTAAATGACCTACTGACTTCTTTAAATTTGAGTGGCGTTAGCAAATCCTGTGTTTCAATTTGTTTCTCTGAGAGAGAAGAGGTCACATTAACAGTTATGAAATTACTCTTATGTAAGGTTTTAATGTTTTCCATTAGGCTGCATAATATTAGAGATTAAAATAAAATTCTGTTTAGGTTTCCTATGTGAGATTGTTCTCATGTATAATTCATAGGCAAATGTGAGCACTTTCCTGTCGAATTAGCGCATCATATTCTTGTTGGAAAATGAGAATATTTTAAAATCACATTGTTAATTATTCTTTAATCATGCCCTTTTCCCCCAGCATGCTGGTAGTCTTTAAATAGGGGTAATGTTACCCTCAAGATGATTTAAAAAATCATATTTGATTTTTCCTTTGTTGGAAACACATCTAACGGCGTTGTGTTATTGCAGCCTAAATTGGGTTGATCGAAATTAAGAGAACAGATGGCTGTTCTAAACGTGTGCCAAATGGTAACACAGAACAAATAAACTCTTGCCAGTGGTACTTGTCACCTCCAGTGGATAGAGTTACTGCTGCTAAGCAAGTTTCCAGTGTGACCTGTGCAGGGAAGGGGACAGAACTCCTCACAGAGCCAAAGGGGACAGGAACTTTAACTCAGTTTTATGGCACTGCTGTAACATCATCCTCCAACAAACCAGACTGCTGCTCAGGGCAGCAGTGGGAAGTGTGCTAGAACCTGCTTAAACTGTGCCCTGCACAGTCCTGGGAAGACTTTTGATGCCCAGCCCAAAGTTTAGATGAGGAAAGGAGATGTGGAGGGAGAGGAAAGGATTTCACTTTTCCAAGTGTCGCTCACTCTGTGTACTCAGCCTCCATGAGATACCTTGAGAGGACACCATGACTCATTTCCTGGGAGGAAAAAAAGCAGTGGCAAAGCTTCTGAAGTGCCACCACAGTACGATGTTACTCATGAGGAATTAAAGTGTTCCATGCTCCCATTTTTTCCTGACACAAGGAAATAAAAAGCCATAAAATCCATAGGAAGTGTTGTCCAAGGTGAGGGAGGCTGCTGTGATATTTGGTCTATAATTCCAGGCTTGTCAAAGCTCACGGAGATGTATTTTATCATAAAGCCAAGCTTGCAGGTCTGAAGTTTTCTTCAGTTCCAAAGCATTTGGTTTTCTCTTTCCCTTCTGTTTTGTTGTTATGGGCTTCCACACCACCCCCCAAAAAAAAATTAAATTTGAGAATTTATAAAACAAGCCAGCAGCCTGACATGAGATGTTTTCTATTTTATTTAGACACATAATCTGTTAGACTTCAAAAAAGACTAACTGAGGTCTCTCTGCAGAGAGCTAAGGACATTCATTAATATTTCCTGTCCTATGACCTGATGTGGCTCCAGCTGTAACAGAGATGGATTCACAACTTGGCAAAATTTGTGCAGAACTGACAGCTCAAAATTAAGCCATTTTTTCTTATCTCATCATTCTTTACCCTCCCTCACCTGCTCTTACTCTGTTAGGAATAGAAGCAACTGTTTTGGTGGCAGCTCAGTCTTAATCAGGGTTTATTGTAAAAAAATCTTCTCCTTTTCTTGTCACTCTGCCCCTCAGCCAGTGGAATTCAGAGCTGCTCAAAGTGTGGGAGGCCCAACCCAGCCACCATCACCACGGCTCTAAAGTGCCAAGCAAAGTCATGGATTATTTTCCACTTGATTCTTCAAAGATTAAAGAGAAAACGAGTAAAAAAAAAAAAAAAAAAA
>VZUA01072415.1:9905-27804 GCA_013401035.1 Horornis vulcanius
TCTCCACAGACGGCTCAGGGATGCCTTTGGAAAGCAAAGACAAATTCCAGGTCAGGGTTCCTGTTGTTGGACATCATTATATGTGGGAAGTGAAATTATTCCTCTCCTTGCTTAGATTTGTGCATGAACACTGAAAAACTTCTCACAGCTCCCCCATCCCTCCTGCACCTTGGCTGAGGAGCTTTATTTTGACACAGCCACCAGCAGGTATATCATGATAAAAGTTCAGAAGGGCTAAAAAACATCCACAGTGTACATCAGACTATTTCACTTTGTTTCTTCAACCTTTTTAAATCAGCATTTTTAGGAGTTCATTTAAAGTGGGAGACAGGGAGCAGCGCAGTGAGGACTCTCTGCTGTCACATCATGCAGGGAGCTGTACGACACAGCAGCCTCAAATCTCTTTCAATCCATCACTTATTTCCCTCTAGAAACTTTTTTTTTTTTTCCTCCTCCTTTCTGGATTGTCTTTGGCTGTTATTTATTTATTTGGTTAGTTGACTTCAAGGGACATTTCTCCTGGCTGGATAAAGACGTTTCACAAACAAATGCAGGGGAACATTTCTGACGACGGTCCCCGTGGGCAGGTAAAGCTTTGTGTCACTCAGCCCTGCTCCATCAGGGAGCAGCATTTTTCACAGCTGCTCCACCAACAGGCCCCGAGCAGCGGCGGGGACCAAAGCGAGAGGAATTAAAGGGCTGCTCCAGGTTCCGTGGGGCTCTAAGGGCTCCCCTGGGGAGGATAAAAAAGAATTAGAAAGGGTTTTATTGACGTGGGTATGTCGCCTGTGCTTTGATACGCACGCAGAGAGTAATTGTAAGTGTGGGGAGGAGGGTTCTCCACAGCTGAAACTATCATTTATACCCTGTGGAGAGTTAAAAAACTCTCAGCGAAGAACATGGGCAGGCACGACGGCCCAAGGCCCAAACAAGGGGTACTAAACAGGCAGAAAGGATTTATAAAGCAGCAATAGATAACATTGCTCCATTCCAAAGAGCTCCTGCAGCACCCCAAGACACAAGAGTGGGAAAGACATCACCATCAGCAAAACGTGTGCTGAAAAAAAATCCACCTCTGGGCAAGTCTGCAGCTGCCAGGGGAGAGGCAAACACGGCGAGGCATCAGCTCAGCATCTGGAGGGGAGAGCATCTGCTGAGAGACACCTCGACGCTTACTTGGAGTGAGAAATCATCACTCTGGCTGCAATTCTTCACGAGCCAGACGCACGGAGTGAATGGAATCCACACAAATGAGGTCGTTAGCATAACCGAATACGCTCTTCATTCCTTCAAGAATGAAAAATATGAGTAATTCCCTGGCAAGGCCCAATTACAGCCTGCCAGCACTAGCACATGGGTTATATCTATTATGAAATAATAAGATAACATTAATAAGATTCCCAGAAAGGACATTAGACAGCTAATCTCACGACTGTGTACAACTGGTCTAACTATTCAGGCTGTCTCCTGCCTGCATGACTCTACACTCTCCAGGTCTTTCTTGTCATTTTCACTGGGAAAAGTTCAGGTCTACCAGCTTTTAAGCAGGAGGTTCTGAATGGGAACCAGGACGAGCACTCTGGGAGTGCTGAGCAGCACTGGGTAGCTGCTCTCTTTTCTGGAGTTTCAGTGACAGCCATAAACGCGAGAGCTACAGCAAACAATCACACACAGCACCCGTGAAATGTCCCCGCAGACAGAGCCGTGCTGGCAGCTGTATTTTGGGTCATTAACCTGAGTGCACAGGCACGGCTCAGACGGCTGGCAGAGCTTCCAGCCCTCGCTCCGAGAGCACCTGAATAATCCTCTATTTTTCCCCATTTCCTTGTGTCCCGAGGCTCCCGACCCTGCATGCACACACAGCACCCAGAGCTGTTTCACAGGCAAGAAACTGGGTTTCATCTTTTGGATGAACATCACCTCACCTTCCTGACACCCACAGAGCTAAGCTGAATAAAAAAAAAAAAAAAAAAGAAATGACTTTTTTTGGGAAGTATTAAAGTATCTCGCTTAAAGCTTGGGGGTTTTTTTATGGTGGCAAACGTGACTTTGGTCTGAGGTCTCTCCCTCTCCGTTTCGGTGATGCTGGTTCATTTATATTGCTGCTTCTCTGTATGCCTGCATGTTTGTTGTGCCACAGCAGGGGACGCAGGGAAAGCCGAGCTGGCTGTCACCGCGGGCACGGCGCTTCCGCTGAGGTGACACGGCTTCCCGTCTGTATTAACGCTATAAAGGTCACCTCACGACTCTTGCATGTGATACATAGGCACCAGGAGGAGTATATTAACCATTCTCACATATTATTTTCCACAATCCTGAGCCCTTCTCTCTCAGAAAAAAAAAGAAAAAAAGAAAAAAAAAAACCAAACAAACAAGTTTTGGAGCTGGTTGATCTGAATGCAACTTTTTTTTTTAATTATTTTGCAAATTAAACCATCTGTAGCCTAACTGTAATATACCTAGTGGTTAATCTGAAAGAGTTGTAAAATATTGCTTTAATTAACCTTGTAAATACTCCAGATAANTGGGAGGGAAGGGGCTAAAAACAATGCCTGACCTTGTTCAGACATAGGAAAAAACAACTGCAGAACCACGGCAGCTGTAAAATGAGCCTGAACTGAAATGTATGAGCTGGTATTACAGGGAATAACCCTTAAGAGGTGGAAGGCTTTGATAGACGAACTCCTACAGGTAGCTTCAACCCCTGGCAGCTGCAAGGCTTCGGTAATGAATGTCAGACTGCTGGGCAGCTGTGAGGGGAATAAACAGCTATTTGCCTTCAGTGGAAGTAGCATCAGTTTGACATATGACATTCAAATGATTCGAGCTTTAAAAGTGTGGTTAAACGACTGCTGTTTGACTTGGAGCCTTGAGCCCGCCGAAGCGGCAGCGCCGCCGTTTACCTTGGCTCTGTGGGGGATTGAATCACTGAGCTTGAAAACGAAGGATCAAAGTGTTTCTGCAAATTCAGCCCGCAGTATGTCGTGTGTCCAGCTGCTAGAGAACGTGTGCTGGAGTGATGAGAGGGGTACAGACGGGTCCTCCCACTGCTGTGGCCTTTGGCTCTGGTGAGGGCTGCTGTGGGCACACGTGGGACTGAGGAGACAGTCAAGATGGGGGATGAAATTTGGGGGATGGGGTGAGAAAAAGGGTTATCCCCACCTGGCCCTTCCCACAGCACCCCTTTCTCCTGCCATCCTCCTTCTTCTCCACATCGGTGGGTTCCCCTTCAAGGCTCTTTTCATTTTTCCTTGCAGGATACCAGCCCGCCCTGCACCGTCTCCTGCTCATTTTAGAGAAACAAAAGCTGCCAAAACTCACCTGCCTGTTTTAGGAGTCCTTGTTAAATCAGCCTGTCAGCTAACTACCAGCACTCATAACCCTTTGATAACCTACCTGCTGAAGTGCTTTGGCTTGCAATCTTCACACCGAAACAAGAGCTCAGGACCAAAGTTGCTGGAGGAAAAAATCACTGCTTCCTGACCTTTGGGCAGACTCTGTGGGCTGATTATCTCATCGATTTTAACCGAATTGAGCATTCAATACGGGTGTCTGGAGGCCTGTCTCTCCTCAGCAGCAGGTATAGTACAGCACCAGCAGCAATAATACAGACAACCTCTATGCAAGGCAGGGTCAGGGGCAGGAAAGCTCCAGGTTTCTTGTAAATTGTGGCAGGCATGATTAGTCCACCTGGAAGCACAGGGAGCACACGGGGAGCACGCAGCAAGAGCACTTCAGAGAGGGAGCACCCTGTGAAGTGCAAATGGGTGCTCTCGCTTGGAAGGAGCCAAAATAACTGAAGCAGAAATGAGTGGGACCAGACTGGAGTGATGCCACTTGAGGGGGGACTGTCCTTCCAGAAGGAGCTGGTGCTGTGCTGAAGCCTGTTTACTCTGGGAAGCAGTGCTCTGCCATAGGAGGGCATGTGCAGAGCAGAGGAGTTCATGCTGAGGGCTCTACAGTCACCCTGGATGTTTTTTAGGGGGAGTGGAGGACTTGCTTCAAGCTGTCAGCAGCTGGAGTATATTAGGGGAGCTCCTGAAGCACTTCTGCTTTAGTGCCCTCCAAAAGGAAACCTGTTTGCTCACTCTGGGACCTTGTTGGGATCTGAATCAAAGCATGGCATAAGTTGGACACACATCAAATTTCACTATTGCTTAAGTGTAAATAATTTTTAAAAAATTATGGATGCAGGTAAACTAAGGCACTGCACTGTGGAAGAGCACAGCTCCATTTCCCCTGGATTTGGGGGGTGGTGCTTACCCCTGGAATCAGACCAGAAAGGGTTGACACCAAGCATCTCCCAAACAGCTGCTCAAGAAACCCGAGAAACAGTGTCCCAGGTACTGAACCTGCTGGAAAACTCAACATCCAAGCATTTCCCTACTGCAAGATCCCACCCAAACCATTCCCCAGAGCCAAATCTGTTGGCAAACCTCCCTCTAGGACACTTGGGAACCCATAGAGATGTGTGCTTCCTGCCCTTAAGCACAAAATTTAGTAAAACAAAGATGGGGTGTGACAGGACTCCAGAGTTTTGTCCCTTTGCAGAACCCTGCCAGGTGCTGGGGGATGAGGCAGTGCTGTGTCCATCTCTGCAGGTACAGCAGTGTTCCCAGCCCAGCTCTGTTCCCCCACTCCCCTGGCACGGGGTGCAGCAGATGAAGATGCCTTTGAACACCNGCTTCCTGCCCTTAAGCACAAAATTTAGCAAAACAAAGATGGGGTGTGACAGGACTCCAGAGTTTTGTCCCTTTGCAGAACCCTGCCAGGTGCTGGGGGATGAGGCAGTGCTGTGTCCATCTCTGCAGGTACAGCAGTGTTCCCAGCCCAGCTCTGTTCCCCCACTCCCCTGGCACAGGGTGCAGCAGATGAAGATGCCTTTGAACACCAGGGAGAGGGGCTGAGTCCCTCTGACACCTCCAAGTGAACTGTATATTCCCAAAATGTTAAGCAGCTTTGTGAGAGATTATCCTGAAGGATGTTTTCCCGTAGTGTTGACATTTCTATGTGAGGATTAATTCCCACATGGGCATGGGGTGAGGAGGCAAAACCCTTTTCTTGCTGCCACCGGGCAAGCTCTGGCCTTTGCCCCAGCAAGGCCATTAATTCATCCCTGTGACACTGCAGATGACTTTGTCACCTTCATCTTCTTGGTCACTTCTAAAGGCAGAGACCTGAGGATTTTCCGTGCCCCTTTTTATGAACCAGTGATGGTACACGCACTTTTCAGCTGTTTGTCCTCCAGGGGTCTGACTGCCTGTACATTTTGTTCATCTGCTGTCACAAACACCCTGCCTTGACTTTGGGAAACAGGACAGCAGCAGCTGAAAACAAAGATGGATTGTCACTTTTGGACGTTGGTGGCAGAAGGGAGTTGCAGTGCTGCAGGTGACAAGGGCAGAAGGGGAAGCCATGGCTGCCTGAGCTGTTGGGAATTTTCTAACCCTCTCACCCAGCTCATTGATGACTCTCTAGAGAAGCAGCCTCACTCCTCCCCTACACTTCCAATCAAGGCTGTCTTTCACTGGGGAATTTAATTTGCTGCAGAAAGGTTATTATATCCCTTCTGAGGTTTTCTACTCAATTCCTAAACGATACAGAAATTATAAAAAGAATATGTATGTATATATATACATATGGAAAGAATATATATGTATAATCCATCTACCTCAATATAAAAGAATAAAAAAGAAATATAAAAAATGCTATGTAGTGAGTAAAATCCCTTTTGCAAATAGGAATCACTTCACAGCCTCAATGACTCTGCTCAGCTGTTCCTTTTGGGCTGTTGTACCTCCAGGAGCAGCTCTTAGGATTTATGGTACCCACAGGGATTCATCCAGGATAAAAGGAGTTTTCATCACCTGGCCAAAGGCTTATGAGATCTACAGATGGAGTCCCTGTGTATGGAGAAAGCACAGCAGCAGAGACTGGCATCAGCTGGGCACACAAGAGTCAAGTGAACTTTTTATTGCAGTTAGCATTCCAGCAGCAGTTTTTGGAGGAATAATATGAAATTCTAGACTCTACAAAAATTACGAAGTTTGGCAAGATTTTGAAGCACTCAATAGGCAAAGGCACCTTTCGTTGAGAAAGACAGGGTAGTCCAGGACATCTGAAGGCTCTCAGTGCTGCACCCTGCATAATTATTAATTTAGTTAAGTTGGTCTTACAGTAGCCTAATATAAATCAGACTAAAAGGTGTCATATAGCAGTATGGATGGTGCCTGTGTTGAGAATCCCTCCCATGGCAGGTGGCTGCATGCCCACGATAAAATAAGCAAACAATCAGGAAATACATGTGGGAACTTCTCTCCCACTCTGCAAATCTCCAGTCCTTAGGGGTAACTGCTTCTTTCTGGGCACCTCCAGTTAACTCATCTGCACTTGGAATCACACAAAAGCCGTCTAAAATCATACCAAAATCTAAATAAATCAGCGTCAGAAAATCTGCTGCAAGCATTCAGTCCTGTAAGGACATGACCATTTTAACACTTGTCAGGATCTTAGCACAGAGCTGAGGAAAGAGCCCTGGACAACTCTGCATTCCCAGGAGAATAAAACCACAAGACACACAGAGTCACCCAGCAGGCAGTGGGAACAGGAGCAGTGGCAGCATTACTTAACTACGTGCAATTTGCTCTCCCTATCTTGATTTAAATTACACTGCCAGAAGAGACTGACAATGTCTGGAATCAAATTGCTTAGAAAAGTGCCTCTTCAGAGAGGGAGAAAAAAATGCCCAAATAACTCGAGTGCAAATGCTCTTGCAAAATGCCTACTGTGATTGGGGACAGCAGGACCTGGGGCTCCTGTTCATTAGGATAATGCTCATGTAATTGTGCTGGGCCAAACCCCCATGAAATGGGGGAGCTGCCCCCCTGACATTCCTACAGCCCACACATTAACCTGGTCTCCTCTCAAGAGCTGGAGGAGGCACCATTAAGTAAGAGTCTCTTGCTCTGTTCCTGCTTCCTTCACTCCTTCAGGTCAGCCTGGGCTCTTGGGACCATCTTCAGGACAATGGGCTTCTTTGGCTGCATGAAACCTTTTGAGTCCAGGACCAGTGGGATCTTGAGCAGGAGAAAAAAACAACGAAACAGCAACATCAGCTGGGAGAAAGGACAGATAGGACAAGAGGAGCCCTACAGCTCACACACATCCCAGCTACCACTTGTTTGCAATGCATTTCCCAGCTCACAGGTATACTTACAGCAGGACCATCACTATTGCTGATGCAAAGCAGCCACCAGCAGGTGTTTAACAGCCCTCAGCTCTTGGATAAACTGGTTGGTGAATTCTGGCTTTCACGTGGCGCAGTATAAAGAGCTCAGTGCACCGATCAACACGCTGCACGTGGAGGGAAGAGCAGCCAAACCCCACCCAGGGTGCTGCAGCTAAATGGGGGCATGCAGTGCCATTTTCTTTAATGCAGAAGTGTGTCAGTACTAAGGGCAGCTAGGTCATAATGGAGCTGGAGGAGCAATAAGCTCTCCAGGAAGAGCAAAACTAAAATCACTGCTCAGACTGAGCAGCAAAGCAAAAGCATCCTCAACAGGAAAGGTTTCCATGGGGTAGGCTGGGAATCTCATCAGAAACAACAATTAAAGCTGGTGTTGGAGGGAGGCATCTTGCAGGGGAGGGAAGTGTGTTTAAAGTCTCCCCCAGCAGTGGATGCTGCTCATTTCCCAGTTGCCTCTGTCCCCATCAGGACAAGGGTGACACACCCCCAGCCCAACAGGCCACATTCACCCCCATATCCCCAGGAAGTTTTGTTTCAGGAAATTTAAGCAATATGGCTTGGAGCCCAATGTGCCATCAGTGGAGCAGTGAGAGGAGGCTACAGCTTCCATATACATGTTCCAAAGGGATGTTCCAGCATGAAATTTTCCCTCCCACTCTGATCTGATGTACATGACACCTTCTGTGGAGAAAAGGGCTGAAAGAGCCCCATAAACCTATGGGCACCAATAATACAATACATATTTAACTTGTCTCCTTTTAATTAAAGGCAGTTATAAAAAGAATCAATTTTATGGATTGCAGAGGACTAGAAAAATGTCATTAGACTTGGGGGAGGGTGGATAGGTCACTGCATTGTTAATGGACTATTACAGTCTTTCACCTCCAGGTTACTAGTTGAGCTGCAATCTGAATCTGCAGAGATTCCAGCTGAGCACCCGTGCCAAGTAATAATTTAATAAGGAGTTTTCTGTTTCTTACAACAAATGTCCTTTGAGTGACTTGTTGCCCCCTCTGCTCTGATTTCCCAAGCTCTCCTCACCAACAGAATGTAATAATGGTCCAGCCTTTTGCAGCAGTGGCTGCAGGGGCTGGGTCAGGCTGGAAACACCATGGTGCTGCCTGCCTGAGGCACAGGAGCTGCTGTGCTCTCAGCAGGGTTGGACTGACACATCATTTCCATCAGCTCCTGCATTTATTTCATGTCCAACACTCCCACCCTGCAGGGCCCATCCCATCAGTACTGAATGCAGCATTCACTGGGATCCTGGGCTAAACCAAAGCCTGGTGGGATCCTGCATAGCCCAGAGAGTGAGAGGGTCACCAATTCAAACTTAACCCAGATGGTGCTTGCTTGAAATTTGCTACCCTTTAGGCACCTTCCTGGCCCATAAGAGATGAATTTTGGTTCTTTGAGATGGCCCACAGAGAACAGTCATGTTTGTGTTGCAAAACACAGCTCTGGCACAGGCTGGGAATATTCTTTTCCTGCTCTCTGGAGCAGGATCTTCCTAAGCTAGGTCAAACAGACCAACAGTGCACTGTGGGCAAGAGAGCAGCCCACAACTCAGGTGCACAAGACCTCAGGGATTTCAGCCTAAAACATCCCACCAACATTAAATATGCTTCTGTAGAGGATTTTTAAAGAAAGCATAAGTAACTTGCGGTGAACACCTTAAAATAAACTGAGAAGATTTAAGCAGTTATTTCTATGCAACAGTGGGGCCATCTCAGAGGGAGCAAGGGGCAGATAATGAGACATATCACCCCACATCCTCACCGGTGTGTCTTTGCAGGGTCTGAATGAGAAGTTCTGCAACAGGACAACCACAGCCACTTTCACGACGAGGAGAGCAAACCTCATCCCTATGCAGTTCCTGGGGCCAGCCCCGAATGGCAGGAAGGTGTAGGGGTCAATGTTCTCTTTGTTCTCTTTACTGAACCTGATTACAACAACAACAACAAAAAAACAAGTTAGCAAGAGCCACTCTGTTCCAGGATGTGTCAACCTCCAAATCTGAAATGATGAGGGGTCCGGGAAGGGAAAAGCTTTTTGTGTTTCTGTGCATATTAGAAGAATCCAGCTAAGTCCCTTATTTCTGTCTCAATAGATACTTTATGCCTCTGCTTTCATCCTACTGCTCAGATTTGGTTGTGCAAATCCAGGTGCACTGGGTGTCCTGGGAATACCTGAAATACACTAATGGATTTCATAACTACTCTTTTCTCAGAACTCCCTCTCAGCTCCAAAACTGAACCCAGATTTCAAACCCTAAACCACACAGGTCTACAGCTCCACAGCTTCCCTGCAGATCAAAGGACCGAGCGAACACAAAGATGTTCTCCCCCTGCGTGACTAAAGGCAGGGCTGCTTTTGAGATATGCCAGCCCCATTCCTTTCCTCATCATGAAAAACAGGGAAGAACAATCAGCTTCACAGAGAAATTTGCCACTGAGCATTTTCAGTGATACTTCTTAGTGATCAGTTGGTTTTCATGTCAGAAAGCTTTTCATTCCCAGTGCATGAGGTACAAATCTCAGCCATGCTAAGTCAGAAGTGAAGTATCTCACTACTGAGACACCAGCACATCCCTCTGATGAACTCCCAGCAAGACAAGTAAGCCCTAAAGAGCTCCTGTCCAGCTACTCATACCCAATTTGACAACTGGAATAAGGATGTGGCTACTGGAGCAACTGGTATAAGCTGGCCCATTGCCAGAGCACTCATATTTGGGTGTTTCCTTCTGAATTCAACACAAGGTGACCACAGGCTCCACAGGTGCTTCTGCCTGATACCACTGCCATGTTTTGTCTCAAAGGTCATCACATCCCCACACCAGGTTTAGTTTCCAGGGGTATTTCACCTCCTAGTGCAAGGGCAGAGGTCTGGTCCTGCTCTCTCTGGACCAAGCCTCAATGTCTGGGGGCCACCTGAAGATTACCAGGTTCACGGTATCCCAGGTCTGCCTTGGGCTATTGCCTCGTTTTGCAGGGTCTGACAGTGCTCCTAAGCAAAGATTGCTTCATAACTTGAGTTCAAAATTAAGTTTTATTTCCTACCCATCTTTGCCCTTCCACTGCTGATTTGCAGGGCATTGTGCCAGTCACCCAATGGCTCTTGCTTTAATATCTGGCCATAAACCCCTCAGTGTTACAGCTGCTGGGAGCTGCTCTCACTGTTGCTCCCTTCAATGCAGTTAATTAAATTCCATGCACAGTTTATGGATGTAGATCATAAAACTCCCCTCACGGTAATGCTGGGACTAGATGTCAGACAATGATAAATGCCTAATTTAAATGTTATAATCAGGCATTCCCCACTTTTGCTGCCATTCCCACTCCCAGGGCTGAGGTTGAGCACGCAGCAATTCCCCCATGTGCCCCTCACCTCTCAGGCCTGAACTCGTCCGGCTCTGGCCAGTACTGCGGGTCCCGGTGCAGCACGAAGGCTGGGATCAGCACCACCATTCCCTCTGGAATAGTCACTCCACTGAGCTCCACAGTCTTCTTGCAGACCCTCTCGAGGCGGCCCCCGGCGGGGTAGAGCCGGATGGATTCGCTCACCACCATATCCAAGTACTCCATCTGACTGATGGCCTCGTACGAGGGAGCGGCCTGGCAGAGGAATGGGAGAATGAGAACACAGCACTGCATCTGCCACCCCTACAGCCCCCCAGTGCTTCCAGGGAAGGGGGAGTCTCAGTGCCAGCACCTCTGCCACTCTGTTTCCCGCCTGGGTTGGCAATGCAGGTGGGAACAAGCCCAGCATCTTCCCACCGTCCTTTACCTTGTTGGGCAGGTGTGCATCGACCTCGTCCTGGAGCCGCTGCTGCACATCAGGGTGAGTGGCCAGGTTGTAGGCTATGTAGCTGAGGGTGGAGCTGGTGGTCTCATAACCAGCAAAGACAAAGATAAGAGCCTGGGCCAGAATCTCCTCATCATTTAATGCTGAAAAAAGGCATAGAAGCACATATAGGAAGCTGAAATTAACAGTGATTAACCCTTGGTTATTCAGGATCCCAGTCACCAGTCTAGGTAATGTTCCTCCTGGCTACGTAACAGTTGGTAAAGGAAACATCCAGCTTACCCACTGGTACCACAGAGGGGTGCAGGATGCAGTGCAGTGTGTCCTACAAATACCCTGTCCTGGCACCTCAAAAACTTAAAAGCATCCTGCCTTGAGTTGACAGACCAGGACTATGCCTTGGCTGAGCCTTTATCTTCTTTCGTTTACCTAGGATAGGGAACAGAGGTGAGCTCACAGGTGAGCAAGGTACACACAGCATATGTGCTTTGTGTGCTTTTTGATATACAGCCAATGTTGCTGGCCTCCAGAGGCAACAAAGAAAGAAATGGGGGTAAGGAGATACTCTTTTTGTTCTTTGCAAAAACACACCTCAGAAGTTATCCCAGTAAATGAGATATAATAAAAATATGGCTGACCTGTGGCAAACATCATTATGGGCCCACCACTGAGACCTTGAATCTTGCATGGGATTAACCACTAAAATCCTCTCCCTACTTCCCTTTTAAATGGATAAGGAATGCTTTCTGCTGAGAGGAGGACACATCTCAAGACATACTTTTGTCCAAGTTGGTCTCAGCAGACTTGGAGCCACTATGTGAGTTCTGTGATTCAATCATGAGCTGCAGGAAATCCACCCGGTCCTGGGGAGAAACAGAGGCAGAGAAGATGTGGGAGGGGAGGAGGCAAACCTTGTCCAGCACAAACCCCTTGCTGAGACACCTGCTCCACTCACAGCTCGTGGCATCAGTACATGATGAGGTCTGGACTACAGACCCTCCAGAACACAGATACTTTCTCCACTTGGATACCCAGGCAGGGCGTGGTTCTGGCCTTTGTTGGGTTTGGTGAGCTTGGAGAGCAGGTGACACACCACAGCTTCTGAAGATGCCACCAGGTTCCTCCTGCACTCAGGACTTCTCCTGAAGAAGCCACCTAGGCTGGACTCACCGTGCTGCTGCCCTTTTCCCGTTCCTTCTTCATTTTTGTGAAGACATTCTTGAAGAAGTCCATGACGTCTGAAGGTAACAGAGTCACCTTCATCTTCTCCAGCACAGGGGTAACAAAGGGGAACATCACTAAAAGGGAAGAAGAGACAACACACTTGAGCTCAAAGGGGTCCCAAGAAAATCAAAACTGGCACAAAGCATAGAAAGGAGCAGTGATCTGGACCTTGACCCTTCTTGTTGCCTCCATCTCTTTCTATGTTAAGGTTGGGATGCAACAGCACTTGAGAACCTCCTCCATATGTTACTTTATGACCACAATACCACAGTAAGTGCAGCTCTCTGTGATAGAGCAGCTCTCCACCATCTCTGCAAACAGGGTCTCTCCTCATAGGAGGATGCTGCCAAGACCCACATAGGCCATACAAATCCTGGCTGTGGTTTTATTGGGGAAATATTTCTGCAGATCTGAGACTGGAAATACAATCCTGCAAAGTGTTGAGCACCTCCCATATGGCAAAAAGGACTCAAAGCCAGTAAGGGAGCTACCAGAAAATGCAGCATCTTTGACATCAATTCAGGGCTGTATGAGATGAGGTTTAGCATACCTAAGAGTAAGAACAGAGGACTTAAGAAACCGAATTGGAGAAATTTCTTAATGTTGGTGACAAAGGGGTCATTGGGGTTGTTCATGGAGTCAACATTGACACTGAAAGAAGTGCTGGTCACCACATCCATGCTGTAAGCTCCAAAAATGCTGAGTAGAGAAGAAGAAAGAGTGAATGAGATGATCCCAATCACAGCAGTAAATAAGAGTCCATCTAGGAACAATCCTTGTGAGAGGGAATCTCTCTTAATGCGTAGTCCTAACATAGCAGGTCTGTCCTGACCTGGCAGTAACCATCATTTTATTTTTGAAGTTTTCCATTGTATTCATTCCCCCAACTTTTCTCAGCTTCAAAAACCTAAGCTGTAGTTGGAAAGTGCTGAACTGCAGTCTAGGGTAACAATGACCATATTCTGATTTTCATCTGTAAAAGAGACTGCAAAAATGACATCCAAAAATATCGTACCTTGTGCAGCTTCTAGACAAACTCTGGGAAATGCTTCCTACTTCAAAATGTATCTCTAGTAAAAAGAAATGGGGGAAGGGCACAGCCCTCCCATTTGAGCAGAGCAGAGCCAGCACACCCACTGCTGAGGAACATACCATGCCCATGACTGCTGTGGAGTTTGCTTCCATAGCTGACAAGGGATCCATGTGCAGCGTGGAAAAGGCTCCCCAGCACAGCCCCTTCCCCACACTGGATACAAACCCTTTCCTGTCAGCCCCAGTTACTCACTCCTTCGCAGTCACGAACTCATCATTAGCCACTTTCTTCTCAATGTTTTCCACTAATTTTTCACCATAGTGATTAATGATATGGAACATCTGAAATGCAAACCAAAGCAGAAAGCACTGTTGACTCTTTCCCTGCCACCAAACAAGGCTGGGCCACACTGCCATCTGCCACTTGCCCCATCTGGCTTGGGGCGGAAGGGCAAGCAAGGGGAAGGTCTCATTTCCAGGCCTCAGACTTTGCTTTCTCTCATCTTAACAACCTGTTCAGAGAGCTCAATTGACTAGGACTGAGCAAGGCTCTCCTCCACAAATCCACACACAGCTCCCACTCCAGCTGGGAGTGAACATAGCTCCTGGGTGCATGGAAAATGGACAAGCCTGGTGTGAGTGATGTGTTTAGCAGGATGAACATAGGGCCAAGAGCCTCAGCTTGCAAGGCTTCGTGTGGTGTTTCATCCCCCAGCCCCTTGGCCTGACCCCTCCCCACGATGGCAGACAGACACTGTACTGCTGAATGGTACCAACAATGCAGGTGCTCATGGATATGGTGCTGGCAAACAGGGCAACTTCCCCATTTGAGGGGAAAGCACTCAGAAACAGCTCAGTTCTCCTCCAGCTATGGATGCAAAGTACCCGTGCTTTACCTCCTTCAGCTTCCCCGTGGTGAAGGTTGGAGACAGCACTGTACGAATCCTTTTCCACTGCTCATCTTCAGCCACGTTCAGGGCCGACTCCAGGATCCCGTTCAGACGAAAGTTCTGCACAGGGGAACAGTAGACAGGTGAAGGTTTACAGCCCCCTTCCATGTGACAGAAATGCAAAGAAAAACCTTCCATGGACTGTTGACTCGGCCTCTGAAGTCATGTCAGCTCTACCTCAACCAGCAAACAACAGAAATGGAAATGAAAGTCTAAGAGTCATAAATGACACCAGCCCTCAGGGCACATCCAGGCTGATGGCCCAATGTCCCAGCCAGAGTGGCCCTTACACCTCCCTAGCAGAGTTCTGACGTTGGTACCATCAACAAACTGGGGCACATCAGAGAGCAAGTACTTGCTGAAGGGCCCAGAGGAGAACAGAAACCAAGAAGTAAGTCCTTCTTTCTTGCTGCATGTGCACTGTACTGGACAGCAAAGCACGGGACGAGGTACCTACCCGGCGGTTAGTAAAAAGGCTGTAGCACTCTTTCACCAGGATGTTTTTGATGAGGATGGGGTCCAAAACAGCCAGCACAGGCTGCCTGCCATCATAAAACCTAAACCAAGAGAAACCCACAGTCAGCCCATCCTTCATGGTCAGCTGGAGCAGAAGCAGTCTGGTCTGTCCATGGCCAGAGCTGTGGCACAAAGGGTTTGGGCTCTCTGACAAAGCAGTTGGAAGGATGAAGCCGAAACTTGTTTATTACATAGCAAAAGAGGAGAAAGGGAAAGAAAGTGACAAACATGGGCAGCAGAAGCATTTCTAGCAATTGTCTGTGGTACCAAAGTTGCCAAAGCTGTGTGGGTTTAGATAAAAGGCAGCTTTTTGCCACAATGTTTATCCCCTGCACTTGGGCTGTCTGAGCTCTTTCCACTTCTGATGGCTGGAGACAAGAAATCCACACCAAACAATCCACCTGTGGAGGAAAGAGATTTCCTGCCTGGCCTGCAAGGCACTGAGAGGCAAAAAACTCATCTGTCTCCTAGATTTTCCAATCAATGGAGACAGAAAAACTTAAAAGTCGTGTTGTGGGCTAAAGGGCAGGGAGCCCTGGGCCACAGCTGAGGGAAGCTGCCATCTTCAAGAAGCTTGTGAACATTTAATCTTTCGAAAAAATGCATCAGGTTTCATGAAGCCTCCCAGGATTTTTTTTGCAGAGCAATTTTGTTTTGGTTTGAGAGGTTCTCAGTAGAAGCATGATAAGAGGTCCCTGCACAAAACAAGCACTGTGCAGGGAGCAGGGAGGCAGGTTGAAAGGTAGCTTGTGCCCCAGCTCTGGAAGAAGCAGGGGGCAAGATGAAAAACACCGTGGCAGCCTGCAGCTCGCTTTCTGCTCCAGACACACAGAAAAGCAGCTTCAAAGGCAGGAGGCTCAGTTTGACACCAAGCAGTGGAGGTGATTTTCAAAGCTTTTGGGAAGAAATGACCCCACAAACTGACCATCAGCATCCCAACCCCACACCACACTGAAATCCCAGCAGGAGAAAAGCCTTGGAGAGACAGGTAGAGACTTTCCCAGTGGTAAACCTCAATTCTCCCAGGCTGCCACTGTTGGAATTACAGTGCTGAGGAACATAACATCAATGTTAACTTTTCCCATTCTATTCTGGGGCTGTGGAGAACCTCAGACTGGTATCTTTGTTCTGCAGAAACTCACCCCCAGATTTTTCCATACTTTTCAAAGCATTTCTGATCAAAATTGTGGACTCCCTGGAAAAGAAGAAAGGAGAAATGAACAGTTTGCCAGTGAAAAACGATCAAAGCAGGCCACAGCTGGCAGCACAGTGCATCCCTCAGCCCCACTGTAAGTGGCAGAAGTTGAGGTTGGGAGGTGCATGGTCCTCTTAAGCATCACGTAGATGCATAGGGGACATTTGCATTGGAGAGAAAAAAGAGAGCAGAGATTAAAAAAAGAAAAAGGCACTTTCAACTTCCACCAGCCAATGTGATCTAAAAATGTAATTAAGACAAGGTATGACAGGGTACAAAGTTTTAGTGAGCAGAGTTAGGAGGCAGAACTGGACCCCAGGGTGTCCTTTCACCTTCAGCTCAACAAGTTAGAGCTGCTGCTGCCTTGTCCTCCTATGATTTCCCTCTGCAGTTACTGGAGTGCAGTGAACACATTTTGTTCTGTTTCCAGCTGGGTTTTACTGATGTTACATGTAGGCATGAAACATACGGGACACGTAACACTCTCTACACCATTATTAAGAGGCAACATGTATGATGTAAACCCAGCACAAACAAGTAAAACACCTCTTTTATTGAAGCATTTGCAATCAGTTACCTGGGATCAGCTACTGCCTTGTTATTTGATGAGGTTTGGTAGCTTGATAATATTTGAGTTTTATTTAAAATCTATTTATCTGTCTTAGTCTCAAGCTGGCCCAAAAGCAAGTGGTAGGATGAAGCATTTCTGGGGCTAATTTAGCCTCTTCATGTTGATGATAAAAAGAGCAAAGAAACATGCAGTACCCAGAAAACAGCAGTCTTAGGCATCTCTCCAATACTTTTTTTTTTTGTTTCCAACAGAACTTCAGCCGCTTGAGAGCAGGTAGAAACACTGGGAGAAACTAAAAATTTAAATTACAAAGTAGTTTTAAAATACAGCACACCTCATTCAGGTCAGCCTGAACTTTTATGTTCTCCATGTGTCTAAAGAGCTTCTTGCCTAAAAGCATAATGTTCATCTGACTGAATCAAGGACAGAGGAAAGAGTTGCCCAAAGAATGGGGGAAACAGCACCAGCCACAGGAAGGACCTAAGGCACTACAGAGCATCAACTCACATGCCGGTACTCCAGGAAAGTTCCCACAAATGGCAGAGGCCGTGGGCCGGGAATGCCCAGCTTCTTGAAGGTCCTGTAGGGCCATATCCCATAGCTGCCAAGCAAAGAGCATATGAGAAGCACTTACGCAATGAAAAGTCAGGATATTTCTTCCTGAGCACAGGGAACTGCTTAAATAAGTGGTTTCTGTCACTCAGGGAAAGCTGAAATTATGGACCAGCAGCAACTCTGGTGAGAATACTCTTTGTAATAAATGCAGGAACACTTGGGGTACGTTTTGATGGAAGACAAAGGCTGGAAGAAGCTGTAGCCCAGCCAAAGCGAACCAGTGTATCTGGGCACCTCAAGGCTTTTCTCAGGGCCTCATTTAGCTGCCCAGCTCAGACAACTGTGGCTCAGGTGACTCAGGAGAGATCTCAGAGCGACTGAGTTCTGAAGCTGAGGCCTGCCCTTGTGTTTGTCTTTGCAAAGACCTCCTGAGATGCTCAGGTGGCCGCGCTACAGCAGCACGGCAGGGACATAAATTACCACAGCAAAATTAAGTTTTTGCCTGCATAGCTCACTACAGCTCCCCTGAGCCACATAAGCCGAAGTTTTGCCAACAGAACTACTTAATCGGGGGGTTCTGGCAGCAGCTCCGGCATCACGCTGCGCTGCTCCCAGCTGGCACAGCCTAGGGACGCCACGGGCGCTGCTGTCTTTAAACACCCGGAAGTTACTCCTTGGGAAAAGCTAAAAAGAAAAACCAAGATTTCCTTTAATTTCCCGCCCAGCGAAGCTCGCTCCTTCCTGCTGGCAGCGGGGCCCCGCAGCCCCCCGGGCAGCTCTCGCTGTGCCCCGAGGGCAGCGCGGGG
>VZUA01072422.1:0-12391 GCA_013401035.1 Horornis vulcanius
AATTCAATTCCCACCTGCAGGGAGGGCTGGAATGAGTAAGGGAATTAATTTTTTTCAGCCTCATGTGAGGCTGACACCTCTTAACTGCAGGGAGGTGAGAGGAGGCTCTGAATCATTTCTTTTATTCCCCCCTGGGTCTGATATTTCTGAGCCTGAGAATTGTTAGTTCTTCCCAAGGGAAACTTTTCAACAGTTTTCCAAATAACTTTGTATAAATAACCATTTTTCCCCCATAACATTTCTAAGCAAACAATATTTCCTCCCTATACCAACCTCTCTCCCAGGTGTTGTTTTGCTATTTTTGTTATTTAACCAATAGGGAGAGGTCTCAATCCTGTGGACCAATAATTTGCTTTTTTTAGCACAGCATGTTATAAAAAGGCTGAATAAATTAAAAATAAAACCTTCTGATTCCCCTCTGCCTTCAAACTGCAGTCAAGCATCTTTATTTCGTGTCCAACTGCGACATCTCCCTTTTCTTTATAATGATTTTCTTTTTTTCCTGAGGCCTCTCTAATTTTTTTTTTCACCCCCTCATCCAGACCCAGCACCCCTCGGTCCTGCTGGATCTGCTGGGTGGGATTTGGGAATTTGGGGTGTGGAATCAGCTCCCTGTGGGTGAATTGGAGCCCCAGGAACTCCTCAGCCGAGCCCCAGACCCAGCAGAGTTGGTGTCACCCAAAGATTCCTCCATGGGCTTCACATTTCCTGGGAATCCTTGGGAATCCCCAAATCCCCGGGAATCCCCAAATCCTTTGGAATCCCCAAATCCTTTGGAATCCCCAAATCCCAGGGAATCTCAAATCCCAGGGAATCTCAAATCCCAGGGAATCATTAAATCCCAAGGAATCCCCAAATCCCCGGGAATNACCCCCAAATCCCTTGGAATCTCAGATCCTAAGGAATCCCCAAATCCCTTGGAATCCCCAAATCTCTGGGAATCCCCAAATCCTTTGGAATCCTGAAATCCCTGGGAATCCTCAAATCCCCAAATCCCCAAATCCCCAAATCCCAGGGAATCCCCAAATCCCAGGCAATCATTAAATCCCTGGGAATCCCCAAATCCTTTGGAATCCCCAAATCCCAGGGAATCTCAAATCCCAGGGAATCTCAAATCCCAGGGAATCATTAAATCCCAAGGAATCCCCAAATCCCCGGGAATCCCCAAGTCCCCAAATCCCAGGGAATCATTAAATCCCAGGGAATCCCCAAATCCCAGGGAATCTCAAATCCCAGGGAATCATTAAATCCCAAGGAATCCCCAAATCCCCGTGAATCCCCAAATCCCTTGGAATCTCAGATCCTAAGGAATCCCCAAATCCCTTGAGATCTCAAATCCCAGGGAATCCCCAAGTCCCCAAATCCCAGGGAATCATTAAATCCCTGGGAATCCCCAAATCCTCAAACCCCCAAATCCCAGGGAACCCCCAATTCCCAGCTCCCAGGACATCCCCAACCCCCCCCCAGTGGAATTTTCCTCTCCAGCAGCAAGGACAGAACCAGCGAGTTTGGCCTTACCCCGTTCAGCTGCAAGGGAGAAGCTTCTGGAAGCGACAGCTGCAGAGGACGGGGCCGAGCAACCTTTTATCCTCTCCCGGGCTTTAATTAACGACTCCTTAATTAATTCTGCCTCCCAATGGTGTGTTTGCACTTCCCCCCTGTCCCTCCTCGGTGATTCCTAGCGCAGGGATTTTGGGAGGCAGCTCTCTCTCATTTCCTGGAGGCGTTAATTAGGGATGAGAGACTTGCATCAGGCGCAGAAAAGTCCCAAAAATGCTGACTCCTCTTCCCGTTGGGGGCAGGTGACAGCTCAGGGATTTAATTCCCTCTGTCGGGGAGTGCCAGGAGGAAATTGGGATTACGGGGCTGCAATTCCTGGGGGTGGCACGAGGCTGGAAAATCCGGCGGGATCTCCTCACCTTCCTGGGATGGAGAGGGATGAAATGTTCCTGGTTCTGCACGTGAGAGAAATAAAATGTTCCTGGTTCTTCACGTGAGGGGGATGAAATGTTCCTGATTGTTCACGTGAGGGAAATAAAATGTTCCTGGTTCTTCACGTGAGGGAAATAAAATGTTCCTGGTTCTGCACGTGAGGGGGATGAAATGTTCCTGATTGTTCATGTGAGAGGAATAAAACCTTCCTGGTTCTTCACGTGAGAGGGATAAAATGTTCCTGGTTCTTCACGTAAAAGGAATAAATTATTCCTGGTTCTTCATGAAAATGTTCCTGATTTTTTATGTGAGAGGGATAAAATGTTCCTGGTTCTTCATGAAAATGTTCCTGGTTTTTTATGTGAGAGGAATAAAATATTCCTGGTTCTTCATGAAAATGTTCCTGGTTCTCCATGTGTAAGAAATAAAATATTCCTGGTTGTTCATGTGAGAGAAATAAAATGTTCCTGGTTGTTCATGTGAGAGGAATAAAATATTCCTGGTTCTTCATGAAAATGTTCCTGGTTCTTCATGTGAGAGAAATAAAATATTCCTGGTTCTTCACATGAGAGGAATAAATTATTCCTGGTTCTTCATGAAAATGTTCCTGATTTTTTATGTGAGAGGAATAAAATGTTCCTGGTTTTTCATGTGTAAGAAATAAAATGTTCCTGGTTCTTCATGCAAATGTTCCTGGTTCTTCATGAAAATGTTCCTGATCTTTTATGTGAGAGGGATAAAATGTTCCTGGTTCTTCACATGAGAGGAATAAATTATTCCTGGTTCTTCATGAAAATGTTCCTGATCTTTTATGTGAGAGGGATAAAATGTTCCTGGTTCTTCACATGAGAGGAATAAATTATTCCTGGTTCTTCATGAAAATGTTCTTGATTTTTCATGTGAGAGAAATAAAATGTTCCTGGCTCTGCACGTGAGAGGGATGAAATGTTCCTGATTGTTCATATGAGAGAAATAAAATATTCCTGATTGTTCATGTGAGAGGGACAAAATGTTCCTGGTTCTTCATGTGAGAGGAATAAAATGTTCTTGGTTCTTCATGAAAATGTTCCTGGTTCTTCACGTGAGAGGGGTAAAATGTTCCTCACCAAAGGATCGAGAGGAGCTGAGGTCTGAGCAAATCTTGGGTTTTGTCACTCCTGGCTGACACAAACTCCTCACATTCAAATTTATCTCCTTTTTAGCAGTCAGGGAATATTAAAAAAAACCAAACCAACGATGATATTTTTATTTTTCCTCAGCACTTTAATGAGCAAATTTCCCAACCTGCTTAGAAGGGCATTTTCAGGCTGCTGCATTTTTTTCCATACCTAAAAAAAAAGATAAAAATTAATTTATCCCTGGAGTTATTAAGTGATTTGTCGTTGGGCAACAGGGATTGCATCAATTCCCCTTCCCCGTGTGCTGCCCCTGCTCCTCCTGGCAGAGTCACCCCTTGATTGACGCCTTTTTCCTCTTCTGACACCAGGGGAAAATTAAGATTAATGCAATTAAGAGCCACAGCTCGCAGGGAGTTCATTAGAGGGAGGTGACACCAAAGGGATGTCCCCAATTGTCCCCAAATTCCATTTTTTTCCCCTTTCCATGGACAACCCTCAGCTGATTTTTTTCCCCCCAATTATCCCCAAATCCCAATTTTTCCTTTTTCCATTTTACAACCCTCAGCTGATTTTTTTCCTTTTGTCCCCAATCATCCCCAAATCCCAATTTGTTCCATTTTATAACCCTCAGCTGATTTTTTTTCCCCTTTGTGCCTCAATTTTTTCCTCCTGGATTGAGGCCATTTCAAATCCCCAGCAGGAAGGGTTTGTCTCGGGATTTTACCTCTTGCCAACCCATTTTCAACCTCAAATTTCTGCAGGGTCCAGTTTTATTTAAATAATTTTGTCATTTTAATTAATTCCTGCATTTCTCTCTTTGCTTCTGAGCTTCTCCCGAGGTTTTAGGACCATAAAATATTTGATTTTCCCTTTTTTTGTGACTTTTCTCCAGCTGAGTGCCACAGGAACAGCTCAGGGCTTGGGGAATGGGATGATGCTGAGAGTTCCTCCCAACCCAAATTATTTAATGATTCTTTTTATTTATTTCTCAGGTTCTCTTTGAATAAAATCATTTCCAGCCAATCCCCGCTTAGGAAAACTTCTGGAAGCTGTAGAAATTCTCCAGCTGGGTTGGATAAAACTCTTTTTTGTCATTTTTATTCATTCTCACATTTGGCTCTTTGCTTCTGAGCTTCTCTTGAGGTTTTAGGAGAATAAAATGTTTGATTTTCCCTTTTTTTGTGGCTTTTCTCCAGCTGAGTGCCACAGGAACAGCTCAGGGCTTGGGGAATGGGATGATGCTGAGAGTTCCTCCCAACCCAAATTATTTAATGATTCTTTTTATTTATTTCTCAGGTTCTCTTTGAATAAAATCATTTCCAGCCAATCCCCGCTTAGGAAAACTTCTGGAAGCTGTAGAAATTCTCCATCTGGGCTGGAAAAAACTCATTTTTGTCGTTTTTATTCATTCCTGCGTTTCTCTCTTTGCTTCTGAGCTTCTCCCGAGGTTTTAGGACCATAAAATATTTGATTTTCCCTTTTTTTGTGACTTTTCTCCAGCTGAGTGCCACAGGAACAGCTCAGGGCTTGGGGAATGGGATGATGCTGAGAGTTCCTCCCAACCCAAATTATTTAATGATTCTTTTTATTTATTTCTCAGGTTCTCTTTGAATAAAATCATTTCCAGCCAATCCCCGCTTAGGAAAACTTCTGGAAGCTGTAGAAATTCTCCAGCTGGGCTGGAAAAAACTGATTTTCAGGGGAAGTTTTGAGTCAGGCAGGAGGAATTCACAGGATCAGGGAACGATTTGGGTTGGAAGGGACATTAAAGATTATCTCATTCAGCTCCCAGAGTCATTACCTGGAGCTGAGTTTGCTTGCTGAGCTCTTGGGGAAGCTGATGCAGCCACGGAGCCGGTTCTGGAACCGGTGCCTCAGCCGGGCTGGGAGATAAGGAAAGTCTGAGGTCGTCAAAAGCCCGGAGAGGCTTCACATTTATTTTAAGCTCTGCTGAAAGCAGTAATTTGGGGCTGAGTGAAAGAAGCAGGGTGAGGAAAAGCCGCCAGGTGATTTTTTTTTTGTGGTTGTTTGGCACCTCGGGGTGTTTGTCAGAGGGACAGAGGGAGAGTGAGGAGGGCACCAGGGCACTCCTGGGATGGGATTTTGGAGATTTCCATGGGCAGAGACACCTTCCACCATCCCTGAGGAAATCCAGGGGCTCTCCACCCTCCCAGGAACAATTCCTGCTGGATGGAAATGTATAAATATACATTCTGTTGTCTGTATGTGAATAAACGGGGTGCAGGTGAGCTCCCTCAGCCTTTGCCTGCTCCAGAAATGCCTCTGGGGTCACTGGATTTTATTGTTTTGGAGTTTTAGGGACGTTTTGTGGCCAGTTTGAGGAGAAAAGAGCGAGAAGTGGGATCCAGAAGTCAGAAGTAACAATTACTATAAGGAAAAAAGGTCAAAGAATAAACAGACCATAAAAACATCTTTTTTTTTTACAGTTTTAAGGACATTTTGTAGCCAGTTTGAGGAGAAAAGAGCAAGAAGTGGGATCAAGAAGTCAGAAGTTGCAATTACTCTAAGGAAAAAAGGTCAAAGAATAAACAGACCATAAAAACATCTTTTTTTTTTACAGTTTCAGGGACGTTTTGTGGCCAGCTCGAGGAGAAAAGAGCGAGAAGTGGGATCAAGAAGTCAGAAGTTGCAATTACTCTGAAGAAAAAAAGGTCAAAGAATAAACAGACCATAAAAGCCTCTCTTATTTTGACTTTTGCAAATCGAATTTTATTGTTTTGAAGATGGGGTGAAAAGCAGCAGGAATCCCCCCCCAGCTTCGTGGGGAGCAACCTGAGCCGGGCTGGGGCAAATTAAACCAAACAGGAACCGAATTCTCATCGCGAGGATGGAATCAAAATAAAGAATAATGAGGGAATAAAGAAAGCATCAGCTCAGGCTTTAGCAGAGCACCCCAGGCACCCTCAGAATTTGGGGTGCACTGGCAGCTTGTAGATGTTCTGGGTGAGCTGGAACTCAGAATTTGGGGTGCACTGGCAGCTTGTAGATGTTCTGGGTGAGCTGGGGGGCAATAATTCAGAATTTGGGGTACACTGGCAGCTTGCAGAGATTGCTGGTGAGCTGGAACTCAGAATTTGGGGTACATTGGCAGCTTGAACAGGTTCTGGGTGAGCTGGAACTCAGAATTTGGGGTACATTGGCAGCTTGCAGATGTTCCTGGTGAGCTGGAACTTAGAATTTGGGGTGCACTGGCAGCTTGCAGATGTTCTGGGTGAGCTGGAACTCAGAATTTGGGGTACATTGGCTGCTTGCAGATGCTCTTGGTGAGCTGGGGACAGACCGGGGGGCAGTAACGCTGCACTGGGGCGCAGCAGGGCTGCACTGGGGGGCAGCAGGGCTGCATTGGAGGGCAGTAACGCTGCACTGGAGGGCAGTAACGCTGCACGGGGGCACAGCAGGGTGTCACGTAGCTGAATTTCTGCAGCGGCTGCCGCTGCACGGTGAAGTGGCAGGAGGAGCCCGAGTCGTGGCAGGAGGAGCGGGACTCGTGGCAGGAGGATTCGTGGCAGGGGCGGCGGGAGCACATGGTGCTGGGGTTCTGCAGAGCTGCGGGGAGGAGAGACGAGGCTCAGGCACTTCTTGTACTCCCCCTCTTTTATTTTTGATTCTATTTTTCCCCATGAACCGTTTCTCTCCTTTTTTTTCACCCCCATCTCGGTCCCGCTCTGAATCACTTCTTATATTCCCTCTCCTTACTTTTTAATGATATTTTTTTTTTCCTGAGCTCTCCTATGAACCGTTCCTCTCATTTTTTTTTCACCCTCCTTATCCAGTCCCAGCACCTCTCAGTCCTGCTCTAAATACTTCTTGTACTCCCCCCTTTTTTATTTTTAATTATATTTTTTCCATTAACCATTTCTCTCTTTTTTCCACTCCCCTCATCCCAACCCAGCACCCCTTGGCCCTGCTCTAAATCACTTCTTATACCCCCCTCTTTTATTTTTAATTATATTTTTTTTCCATGAACCATTTCTCTAATTTTTTTCACCCCTCTCATCCCGACCCAGCACCCCTTGATCCTGCTCTGAATCACTTCTTGTACCCCCCTCTTTTATTTTTAATTATATTTTTTTTCCATGAACCATTTCTCTAATTTTTTTCACCCCTCTCATCCCGACCCAGCACCCCTTGATCCTGCTCTGAATCACTTCTTGTACCCCCCTCTTTTATTTTAATTATATTTTTTTCCATGAACCGTTTCTCTCTTTTTATTTCACCCTCCTCATCCAGACCCAGCACCCCTTGACCCTGCTCTGAATCACTTCTTGTACTCCCCTCTTTTATTTTAATTATATTTTTTTTCCCCATGAACCATTTCTCTCCCAACCCATCGATATTTCCCCTGGCATTCCCTCATTTTCTCCCCAATTTCTCCAGGATGATGAATTGGGGTCAGCTCTGTTGGGAGCTGCTTTAATCCCTCACTAAACCCAGAAGCTTTTATGGATGGGATTTGATTTCCAGAGAGAAATTACCCCAAAAATCCAGCTCCAAACCCTCTGGTTCCTCCTTTAAACCTCCCGACCCCTTTTGCACAAAACCCTCTGGATTTTCTGCCCTTTCTGCTGTTCTGGTTCAGCTCCAGGCCTTTCTTGTCATTTGTTGTGATATTTTCCTCTGCTGGGTAATAAAAACTTGGCCTCCAGCACAACCAAGCTCCAGAGGTGAGGAGGAATTATCCAACCCCCCCCAATTCCACCCAAACTCTTGGGAAAAACATCCAAATTTCCTAAAGAAAAATCCAGATTTTTTTTTTTTTTTAACTCCCTGTCAAAGAGAAATGAAAAAAATTAAAGGAAAAAATTAAAATTGCACTCACCCTTCAACAAGTGGGGACTGGAACTGTTTTGGAGCAGTGAAGGAAATTGGGATTGGAAACCTTTTATACTTTTCCACGGGGTTTATCTGGGCCATGAGGCATCCCTAATTACAGATCCCAGCCCATTTCCATCAGCTTCCCGGATTTTCCCTTTGATGCTCGGTGCTTTTAGCCTGCTAATTATTAACAGCTCGTTAATTCCCTATGAAGGAGATTGGAAGGAATTTCACGTGAAGCTCACGGGCAACGTGGACAGGGCGTTTGTGATCCAGAAATTCCAATTCCTCAGGGTCACACGGGGCAGGAGCTCCACCTGCTCCAACCTCCGTCAGAAATTATTCATTTTAATCCCACCAGGATCAGGTTTGGGGCAGGAATTCCAGAGGAATTGCCCAATGGGGCCGGATATCTCTCAAGGGGAGATTTGCATTAGCCCAAATCTGTCCTAAATTGAGAATTCCAACCTGGCCTGACCCAGAAATGACAGCTCGAGGTGCCCACTGAAGCCTCGGGGTCACAAATTCTGTCCCCAGACCTGTCCCAGGGTGGGTTCCTGTCCATGAGGTCACAAATTCTGTCCCCAAACCCATCCCAGGGTGGGTTCCTGCCCTTGGGGTCACAAATTCTATCCCAAAATCCATCCCAGGGTGGGTTCCTGCCCTTGGGGTCACAAATTCTGTCCCCAAATCCATCCCAGGGTGGGTTCCTGTCCAATGTCCTCAAATTCTGTCCCCAAACCCATCCCAGGGTGGGTTCCTGTCTGTGGGGTCACAAATTCTGTCCCAAAACCCATCCCAGGGTGGGTTCCTGCCCTTGGGGTCACAAATTCTGTCCCCAAAATCCATCCCAGGGTGGCCCAAATCCTGCTCACCCTCCCCGAGCTGTTTTGCTTCTTTTCTCTTCAGCTTTTACTCAGAATTTTTGATTTCACTCAGAATTTTTTTATTTCTCTCAGTATTTTTTTATTTCTCTCAGAATTTTTTTATTTCTCTCAGAATTTTTTATTTCACTCAGATATTTTTTATTTCACTCAGAATTATTTTATTCCTCTCAGATTTTTTTTATTTCACTCAGAATTTTTTTTATTTCTCAGAATATTTTTATTTCTCTCAGATTTTTTTTATTTCACTCAGAAATTTTTTTATTTCTCAGAATATTTTTATTTCACTCAGAATTTATTTATTTCACTCAGAATTTATTTATTTCACTCAGAATTTTTTGATTTCACTCAGAATTTTTGATTTCACTCAGAATTTTTAAATTTTACTCCAAATTTTTTTATTTCACTCTGAATTTTTTTATTTCACTCCGATTTTTTTTTTATTTCACTCAGAATTTTTTTNCCCAAATCCTGCTCACCCTCCCCGAGCTGTTTTGCTTCTTTTCTCTTCAGCTTTTACTCAGAATTTTTGATTTCACTCAGAATTTTTTTATTTCTCTCAGTATTTTTTTATTTCTCTCAGAATTTTTTTATTTCTCTCAGAATTTTTTATTTCACTCAGATATTTTTTATTTCACTCAGAATTATTTTATTCCTCTCAGATTTTTTTTATTTCACTCAGAATTTTTTTTATTTCTCAGAATATTTTTATTTCTCTCAGATTTTTTTTATTTCACTCAGAAATTTTTTTATTTCTCAGAATATTTTTATTTCACTCAGAATTTATTTATTTCACTCAGAATTTATTTATTTCACTCAGAATTTTTTGATTTCACTCAGAATTTTTGATTTCACTCAGAATTTTTAAATTTTACTCCAAATTTTTTTATTTCACTCTGAATTTTTTTATTTCACTCCGATTTTTTTTTTATTTCACTCAGAATTTTTTTTTTCTTTCAGAATTTTTCTTTATTTCTCTCAGATTATTTTTATTTCACTCCGAATTTTTTTATTTCGTCGCTCTCCTGCTTCCAGCACTTCTGGGACGCCTCCAGGGATGACGAGGCAGGGATGAAGCTCCAGCACCTGGATTTTCCCCTGAATCACCGGCAAATTTGGGTCTCCCGCGCCTGGCTACGAGTCATGCCCATCAATTCTTGTCCCATAAAAGGCAGGAATGTGTCACCATGGGGTGGCACAGGGGATTAGGGGCGAGGCTGGAGGGATTTGGGGTGCTGATGCTCTGCTGACTCACTGGGATCCCTCGGACCCGTCCCTTCCCAGCTGGGATTTGTTATGGAACAAAAGCCACGAAATTTTCCCTGCCAGGTTTGGGTCAGGCTGAGCTTTGGGGGATTTTTTGGGAGGAGATTTGTGAGGAGGGGGGAAAAAATGGGGGGAAAATCCAGGCCACTTGCTGCTGGGTTTCTCCCCTTTGCTTTGGGAATTGGATGCAGCAATGCTAATCTGAGCAGNTGGACATGAGAGACCTCAAATATTTCAGAGGGCAAATTGCAAAAAAAAATAAAAAAGGTTTTATTGTCTAATTCTTAGTACTTTTTATAAGGTGTTCTGATACAGATTTTAATCTGATACAGGTTTAACATGATTGATCTGATAGAGATTTGACATTATTAATTTGATACAGATTTGACATGATTAATCTGATACAGATTTTATTCTGATACAGATATAACATGATTATTCTGATACAGATTTGACTTTATTAATCTGATACAGATTTAATGTGATTAATTTAATATAGATTTAACATGATTATTCTGATACAAATTTAACATGATTATTCTGATACAGATTTGACATTATTAATTTGATACAGATTTATCATGATCAATCTGATACAGATTTAACATTATTAATTTGATACAGTTAACATGGTTAATCAGATACAGATTTGACATTATTAATCTGATACAGATTTATCATGATTGATCTGATACAGATTTAATGTGATTAATTTGATACAGATTTGACATGATTATTCTGATACAGATTTAACATGATTAACCTGATACAGATTTTAATCTGATACAGATTTAACATGATTAATCTGATACAGATTTGACATTATTAATTTGATCCAGATTTTAATCTGATACAGATTTAACATGATTAAGGTTTCGTTGGTGGAACCAGCTGCACAGATTTATTTTGAGAAAATTCCAGTTATTTACAGAAATTGCCCTTGAGAGTAAAATCTCCCCACGAGGAATCTTCCCTTGGGAAGAAATCAGCCACCTCCAGCAGGCTAAAAACCCTTCCAGCCTCAGAAATATCAGGAATATCAGAAATATCAGGAATATCAGGAAACAGAAACGTCTGAGGCTGCTTGAGGGCAGCCCCGCAGGCTGCTGGGTTTTGGAGCTCTGAAAAATCCAAATGCAGATTTTTGTGGGCTTCTCTTCACCTGAAATCCTTTTATTTTTATTTTTTTTTTTTCCTTCACGTCTATAAATTGGGCCTGGAACTTTCATGGTTTAATTCAGTTTAAACCTGGGGAGGAGATGGGAATTTTTTTGGATTTTTTTGTTTTGTTTTGTTTTGTTTTTCACACGGATTTTTCAAAGCAGGGAGGTTTCCCTCACAGGAAAGACCAATCCGACCCCCAAAAAATCTGAATTTGGAAGGGTCAAGAGGGACACTGAGCTCTTTGCTCTGCTTGAATCCTCCTGTTTGTGGAGAAGACAAAAATAAAACAGTAGCAGGGAAGTGGTTCGAGGATTAGCAGGGGAATGGCTCAAAAATAGCAGGGAAATGGCTCAAAAAATAGCAGGGAAATGGCTCAAAAATAGCAGGGGAATGGCTCAAAAATAGCCAGGAAATGGCTCAAAAATAGCAGGGGAATGGCCAAAAAATAGCAGGGAAATGGCTCAAAAATAGCAGGGAAATGGCTCAAAAATAGCAGGGAAATGGCTCAAAAATAGCAGGGGAATGGCCAAAAAATAGCAGGGAAATGACAAAAAAAAAAAAAAAAAGCAGGGAAATTATTCAAAAAAAGTGCAGAGAAAGGGCTCGAAAAAATGGAAGGAAATGGCTCAAAAATAGCAGGGGAATGGCCAAAAAAATAGCCAGGGGAATGGCTCAAAAAAAGGCAGGGAAATGGCTCAAAAATAGCAGGGAAATGGCTCAAAAAAAGCAGGGAAATGGCTCAAAAATGCCCCTTTTTTCCCCACAGAAATCAGAAATCCTCCTGTTTGTTTCTGGAGCCAGCCAGGAACAAACTGCAAACCTGCCGGGGAGGATGAAGCAGGGAAGCCTCTACAAATATCAAAATATCAAATATCAAACCTTAAAAAACATCAAGAGATTCTGAGAGTGTGAAACCTCTAAGCGAGGTAGAAATGAAAGCAAATTTTGATTTTTAAGATGCCAGACAGAGCACCTGGAGAAGACAATTTTTTAACCAGCTGCAGGAGAATCTCTCCTGCTTGAAGGAAATAAGGGGGTGGGGAAAATCCAAAAGTCTGAGGGAAGAAAAAGGTCTGAGGAAAAAAAAAAAGGGTTTAGAAAGTTGTTTTTTTAGGGTTTAAAATGTAACATAACCCGGCAATGCAATTCTTACAGGCTGTGTGCAAATTCTGTAGGATTTGTGTCTTGTAC
>VZUA01072423.1:56946-72787 GCA_013401035.1 Horornis vulcanius
CCTGAAAAAGAGCACATGGAACCCAGTAAATTGTCTGCAAAATTATAATTGGTGTAGCCAGTTAAGCACTTAGTATGAAGGTCAAGCAAATCAAAACAATCAGATAAAGTATCAACTTGACTGGAGAAATTACAGACATCTATTTCTATCTAGTAAATTCTGCTGAAACAATAAAAATAACTTTAAAATCCTTCCTTTGTCTTGCTCTCTCTATATAGCTATGAAATAATAATTTATTTTTTGTACCATAACCTATGTTTCTATAATGGTAACTTAAAAATATTTCCTATAAGGCACAATTATATTAATTCAACATGCTTGTTAAGTATTTCTTTTATTTTATACAAAACTGCATATAAGCATAATGTACTGGTATAAGCTGAACAGGAGAAAGGATGCATATGATGCCATTGTTGAGGTATTCCTCTCCAGACTGTAACTGCACTCTGTTATACTCTACACCCCTCAGAAGTTAGTTTAAAAGCTGCATTTATTGTTTTTCACGTAAGACAAATGGTTCAATTATGTAAATAAGTATTACAGCTGAAATACTTTTATGATTTCTCCCTGAAGGAATGAAGGCTCGTTCATAACAAGGACATGGTCTCTCTGGATACAGCACTGAAAGCATGCTGACAGCTTTTTCAGTTTCTAGGCTGACAGTTTGTTTTCTTGCACAAACACTAACTCAGTCTATTGCACTGAAAGATTTAAACTATTTCATACTTGATCTGTTCGGCAGAGCCTCCCGATGTCGCATTTGTGATTGCCCAAGCAGCTTCCTTCCTTGTCCGAAACTCAGCCGTTTGCAAAATATTTATAAGAGCTGGGAAGATATGGGCGTCTATGACTGTCTGCAAAAACAAATGACATGGCAGGGTCATAATAAAAATTAGAAATAACTTCTTTGTCCTGAGTTAGTTAAGCTCCATGCCCAGCATAACACATTAAACAATGAAATGTCACTTTATCAAACATCAAAACGGATAAATCAGTTTTCAGCTTTACATTCAAAACCTTAGTTACTGCTGTGGTCTGTTCTTACTCTGAATGAGTTCAAAACACATTCAGACTCAAGTGACTGCCATATCTAATGAGTTACTTAATCATACCCTGACAGCAAAAGAATGCCATATTTCCCTCATTTTTCCAGGTAGTAAACCTCTCAGCCATTAAGTCAGTAAACCATTAAGTCATTAAGCTACCCTAAACTTCATGGGCCTGTGTGCCATAATACATTTCCAGTGGATGAGACAATGGAGGAAAGCTGTTCACATAGGAAATGCTCAAAACAAGCAACCATGTGGGGAAAAGACTGATGCACTGATGGTTTGGCAGTAGGGTTCTCTGCTCAGCTCAATAAAGTGATAGAAGCCAAAAGGGCATTTGGGCAGCAATTTTAAGTTTCTAGTAACTTCTTCTGAAAACAGCGTTTTGCAATAAGACAAAAATTAAACCAGTTTTGTTACACACCTATAACAAGGATTTGAAACACTTTGATAAGGATCATTCAAACAAGCAAGATCTTAGGATTAGTTTTTTTAATCTACTGCTTTACAAGTCTAAATCATCACAAAATTAACAAATGGAAATACAAAAAAAGCCAAAAAGATCCTTTGCACAGAGCTCTGTAGAAGAAAAGAGATTACATACAGCAAAAAGCTACGGTCAATTCACAGTGTGAACGGCTAACCTGGTAAAAATAAAACAACTGTTTGATATTTCTTTTATCTTTCCTGTTTGTTTGGGAATCCACACTGCAGCTGCTTCATAAATTCATACAGCCTATCAGTTGTACCAACAGACCCATGGACACTGCCTCCTGTGGCAAAGAATCCAGCACAGCTTCTGGTACAGCAATCTGGGGTCCACAAGGAAAGCTATTACTTCCATCATGCCATGCTGTATTACATTTGTACATTGCCAAGAATATTTGAAAAAGTATCCTTAACTGAAATTTTAGAATATGACTGCTGAAAGTAATAGGTCATGAACAGGAGCCAGCTATTTAAAAAAATACAAAAAGGATAAAAGAAAGTATCTTAAAAAGAGATGCATTTTACCCCCTCACATGTTTTACTGCAAAAACCCCAATTAGTTTGTGAAATTATCACTGTAAGGGTATGTGGAATATGAGAGCATCTGCTTCATTAAGGTTTTCAGATCAGGGACCTTTCCAGCTCAAAGGCAGATACAAATAACAGGAAAGTAATAAATAAAGCACACCGTGACACAAACCTTATAGACAAAGGATAAGGAAACAATCACAAAGAAGAAAAGGTTCCAGTTGCTAATTAATAGGTCATTAAGAAACTACAGGCAGAAAGCCAGTCTGGACTTTCTAACTGATGACAGGGACAAGTGCAACTGTGCAAAACTCAATAACAGATCTTTTCTTAACGTAACCACTCTCTCTATCTCACCTGAGCACTGTAGCAACCAAGCATGACTCCCTGTGGGCCAGGAATTGGACCAGACCTCAGGAGAACCCCATGTGTCTGTGGGGCCAGCAGCTAGAGTGGGTGGGTGGGTGTCTCGGCAGCTCAAAGGGCCATGAAATCAGGTCCCATAAAATGTGAATTTGGGATCAGCAACTGGTGTCAGGCCTTGGATGAAAGGGCCCCTGCAACTGGAGCAGGTGAAGGTCTCAGCATCATCCACTGGGGCAGGATCACAGCCCCCAGGGCCCATATCCCTGGATGCCAGTTACTAGGGGGACTGGAGCAAAGTTGCACCTGAGCTGCAACGGGACTGCAGGTCACAGGACCCATTTGCCTGGGCACCTGCTGTGTGTGGTGGGGGAATTTATGTTATTCCCAAAAGCGATGGCAGATATGGAAGATCACAGTGTACTTAGATTGCTGGCAAACTGTCTGCTCAGCAACTGGGAGGCCCAGAATCCAAGCATGGACAGAAGGTTTGTGCTGATTTTCAATGGGTCTGCAAGGGTGGAGATGCCCAAGACAAACGTGTGCATCTGTTTGCCAGTGAGCATCAAGCTGAGCCAGCCCGTGAGCAGAACCCAAGCAGAGGGAGTTAAGAGAGCTCCCGATGCAGCCATGGACAGCAGCTGAGCAGAGAGCCCACACTGGTACTTGAGATACCTGACGCTCTGCACCCAGAGAGTGAGAGCACAGTGTTTTCACTGGCATTTTCACCAGTGAACTTCAATCCTCATGAGGTGGAGAGGAGAAAGAGACTTGTCAGCCTATAATTTGCTTTATGTGAGTCCGGAGAATTCTATACAAGGGTGTTGTTGAGCAGAAGCCCTCAAAAGAACAGTGTGTTACAGGATAACAAGCACTGCCTACTGAAAGATCTTGATATGGATCTAGGGTAGGGATACTTGAGTGCATTGGGATTTTACTATTGTGGCAAAAAACACATTGAAAAGCCCTCATTATCACTTCTTAAACCCTCTCCCCAAAGCAATCCTTGTACAGGAGATTAATTCTCTTAGAAATTGTCTTCTTAAAACCAACTTCTATAATAAGTACTAAAATCAGAGTGTTACACAATAGTGCGCAACTAAATCAGCACAACTTATCTAACAGGCAGTAACTAACACTTGAGTCTTCTTACTGCCAAAAAAACCCATTACCTTTAAAATGTTTCTACTTAAAACTTGTAAAATAGTAAGCCAAGTGGGAGAAACACAAAAGACTATTACTGTTTTTCTCCTGACTCAATTTTGAACTCGATGCTTCAGTCCTTGGATGCTTCAGTTCAGTGGGTAAAATTACTTTTCCTAAGAGTGGAGAAATACGCATTTGAACCTTCTCAGAAAGAATTGAATCCAGATCTCACATCTCTTGGCTGAGTGCTCTTACTTCTATTTCTCTTGTATGAAAGACTACAGGGACCTTGCTTCATTTCTGCTCTACAATGAAGTTGGCTATCTTTACCCAAGCAGAACAGGTTAAAGCTCCACAATGAATCACAGCCTCTGAAAAGACACTTCTCTGAAAGAAACTGACTCAAGAGAGATGATTACCAGTGAATATATTTTTGTTTTCCATTGCCTGACAGGCAATCTGAGTGCTGCCACCTCACCCTAGTATGAGTCTTAGTGAAAGGTTCTCAACTGTCCCTCTGTAATACAGCCAAGCTTTTCCAGTAGCACTCTCTCAACAGTTGAAACTCTCAGAGATCAGGTTGAAGAAAAAAAAATACATTAACTAGGTCAGAAAATGGTCTGCTTTCACCTTAATATCTTCACTAGATTTCAAAAGTCTAGTTAAGCTCAGAAGGTGGAAACAATGAAGTACCAATACAGAGTTGGTGCTAGGCAGCATCTATTATTTACACCCAATGACTTGCAGCCTGTCCACAGCAGTTACTCTTGAAAGTACACTAGAATCCCTAAGGATCTCAATGATATTTTATGTGGGAACAACAGTTACTGCGGGAACAGGTCATGTCTCCCTTTCAGGTAAACTTCTTTTAAGTGATAAAACAGTAAATGCTGAAACAGAATTTGTAGTTTGTTTTTTTTTTTTTTAAGAAAAGTAAGCCTCAGGCAGAGCAAAACTCTAAAGAACTGAGGCAGGACGAAGCACTTAAAACATCTAAGGATTTAGATTGGCTTAATTCAAATTACCTCACTTTTTTAGCGTTCCTGTACTGTGTGTGCCTGACGTGGAAGTGTGTTGAAGACTAAGAAAGTGGAGTGCATAGAAAATGCTCAAGATAAGCATAGCTTTCAAACAAAAGGAGCAGAGTTAAGGGATTACAGTTCAACAAGAAAAACATGAAAGAAATAAAAAGGTTTTAGGCTGCTATTACTAGGCACTGATGTGCTATCTACAAAATACATTAGAAATCTCTTTTTTTGCACAACAGGTAATCCAAAGCCCATCTTTTAACACATTAAACTAAAACTGGAGTTTTTGCCCAGCTGCATCCCTTGCTATTTGTTGGAACTGAACCCCATCCTGAATTGTAACTACAATTCTTTCGGAAAACCAAAACTAAATTTTAAATGAAATACGAACTTTCAAATTTAATTTGTAATACTCAGTACTTCAGCAAACCTGCCCCTCACTCTAAAGTGTCAACTTTTCTCTGTTTGGTTTGGGATGTGTATGTTGTTTTGGTTTAGGGTGGTTTTTTTAATAGTTGGTATCCCTGTGGTATAGCCCTGAAGGAGGGTTCCCCATCTCTTGGAAACACTCTGCCTGTCTTACCCTGATCAAGCTTCTTTACTTCACAGTACTGGATTTTCATAAGTGAAAATAGATTACAAAAATGAACTTTCTAAGTATCATTATACCTGCAGGGAAGTTTAAACTAAGTATGTTGTAGCCGTTGTTAGGGAGGTCTTCAGCCATAGATTATTAAATTCATATTTTGAGCTGGTCAATACCCCATGAGAATTTGCTTCTCCCCCTTTGGGTTCCCACACCTAAATCACCTGTGATATGCAAACACACACATACACATTTAGTGTGCACGTGCTGGCATCAAAAGTCTACATATTATTCATGACATAAATGTAAAAGCAAACAAGTCTTAGACTCTGATTTTCTTCCCTGCTCCTGCAAGCTCTCTCATTACCTTTAACAAATCAAAATTACAGTCACCATATAATTGGCAGCTGCAAATAAAACCCTACTGCTATGACCACCCCTCCTGGTTGGAAATTTTTGTTCATAGAGGCTTTTCAGTGACTTCTTTTCCGGTTACCTTGTTTATTTATTCAATTTACAACTGCTTTACAAATAACATAGCAAATATTTGTAAGCTGAAACTACTTCACACAATGTCACGGGTACAAAGAACACTGCCTTTCTAGAGTTAGAGAAGAAGCAATTCATATCTCAGTTCTAATGAACCTTTGTTGACACAGAACCTAAGCCTATAACCTCCAAACCTCGTATAAAGCAAACTTCTAGTTTACACAAAGCTGTTATTGCCAAAGAACCTGCAGTATAATGAGCAGCACCTTGTTGAGCTCTCTCCTGCTTTTTGGGTCGGTCAGTCCTCAAAAAACCAAAACCAAAGAAAACCAAAAAAACCAAAGAAAGTAAAAAACAAACCAAACAGACCAACCAACCTCCCAAAGGCAGTAAGACACCATTGACTGCTGTGGTTTTCAGCCAGAATAAAGAAATTAAAGGTATTTTAGCTCTGCTGCCCTCAATGTGGTATAAGGAATGCAGAAGCCTGAAAACAGATTTTGTACTTAACCACAAAGTTAAACCTGAAAGAGATTAATCTTTGACCTTCACTAGTCTACAAACTAATATGATCTTGTCAGCAATGCCATATTTTGCTCTTAATAGATATACATTTTAAAGTTCTACTACCACATACAGCATTCTAAGACTCTTAGGTTACTTATGCAAACTATGACATAAACTAAACACACTTCATATTTAAGGTAACTTGATGCCTGTATGAAGCACAGCTCTGTTGTGAATCATGTAATTCCCTTTCCATGTCCCCAGCACTACTTTTGGAGTGGTCTCCAGTGGTCGTTTAGGAGGAGAGCCTGTGACAACTCTGAGGTTTTAACTTTCACCATGCTTTGTAAAAATGCATTTAATTCCACAGTTTTTAAAACTAACACACAATTATATAATTTTCTACATTTGCCCAAGTCACTCTTCTGCAAGGTTAAGAAACTCTAGAAGAAGAAAAATATGGCAGGGATCCTGTTGCTACCATGCCTACCCATACTCAGATTTCCAGATGTTCTTGTGAAAATTTAAGGTATGTTAGAAAAGAAGTGAGAAGTTTCTTAACCTGTCAAGAGCAGAGAACTCCTATGATGTCTTCACTGTCAGACATGGAAGATTGTGTCTGATGCACTGCCCTCCATAGCTTTTCAACGGGTAGCGAAGTTAAGACACAGAACATTTTCTGAGGTTTGTGACAGCCTTTCATACCCTTCAGAAGGGTCGACAGTCAGGATTAAGCTTCAGTTGTGCAGTTCTCCTTCTGACTCCCAGGAAGATGTAGTTCCCCTTCTCCCTGACTGGGGAAGCTATCCACTGAAGTACAGCAAAGCTGTATACAAACTAGGAAATTAACAAACAAAAACTATACTTAGTGACAATCACGACTGCATCAGGATATACACATCCACCCCAAACCTTGAAAGCACAGAAATGAAGAGGGGAAAGACTGCTGTATTCCACCACACTTTTCTGTTGCCTAGGCACTGTTGATAACACACTCTGAAAGGTTTTCTCTTCCACCATTGGTGGGGAAAAAACCCCAAACCTCCTGTGCTTTAGTAAGAGCCACCAAAGAAAGTTCAGCACGCACTTTCACACATTTCATGCATGTTAATTTACATTGCCTTAATGCTAGAAAGAGTTTACTTGATTGTGTTGGAGTGCAAATCTAACAGTGATAGGCTGCTGCCTTATCTTTTAGAAATGGCAGTGACAGCCTTTGGAGTGTGCTACCAAACAGCATCATAGGCAGTATGAAAGTGGAGATGAATATAAAAGTCCTTCCCTCTGACTTTATATTTCTATACTTTACAGTGGGTGGATGGAGGGAGTGTAACCCAATGCAATCTTAGACAACACTAAATATAGTTCTGTCTGTTAACACTGGTTAGGTAGAATACCTATTAGAGTCATCAAAATATTTTAATGTCTTCCTGGTGTGCAGAAGGGATTGCTAGATTGTGGCTTGAGCACTACCCAAGGTTCTACAGAATTTTAACATCCCAACTGTTCTGTGGCAACAATCCACTAGTTAGATCAGCTGGTAACTTGCAAAAATGTGGGTTACTATGGCAGGCAGACATGAAAAAAATTATCATGTGCTGAAATCATTCTTGTCTGATTTCTGGCTAAAGATTGTGCATGATCAAAATCCAGTAAACATCACAGAGAGTGGAACAGATCTGCTCCAGTTTATGACCTCTAGTACCAACTATTGAGTAATTTAGAGGGACTGGGAAGAAAGGAAAATAAATAATTTAATTTAGAGCTGCATCTAGTATCTTAGAATTCCTTCTGTTAGGAAGACCAGTTCTCAAGAAGTAATGTTTTAATTCATCACAATGTGAAATAAATGCAGAGAAAGAAAAATAAAATCTACCTCAACTCACAGATGAAACAGGTTCACCCATGAACTTACTTAAATCAAGTATATAAATCAACCACCAATACTTAAATCAAGTATTCATCCCAGATGGGAATTATCCTTTATCATTCACAGTGATTAAAAACAGACTACACTTTTATTCTCCATTTTAGTATATGACCATCTTCAAGAAACATTTTACCAAACAGCATTTTTCAGCTTCAGAAATCCTTTTTCTAAGTGCTTTTCAGCTCAAATGTTTACAGTGACTTTGCCATTAAATAGGAGTTGTCTGAAGTAATAACTCAAAGGCATTTTCTAAGAAATGCAAATTATCAGCTCTGAAGCTGAAAGGAGGTTTCATCACACCTTGCACCTCATACAACATTCTCCAGGTTGAGACTAGAAACTAAAGAACCCAGAGTCTTTTCTGCAACTTGTTACACATCTGTGATGAGACTTTCCCTTCAACACAAGTTAATCACTGCAATCACATCTGCAATTGTCAATTTTACTTCTGAGAAACACTGAGTCTGAGCTCTCCAATCAAGCATGTTGTGAGCATTCTCCACTGTGCTTTACTTCACAACTTTCTCTAATGAGACATTTTCTGCAATTCCAAAAAATCAAGGCCTCATGATGCACACGATTTGCAGTATGTCATCCTTACCAGGACAGTTGTATCCCACTCACAATCAGAAACACTGGTTTTTAATTTAATTTCTGTAACTGTCAGTATAGATTAAATTGGGTATGCACTTAGGGCAGTCATTCTTTCACTACAAAGCAAGTGTGTGCTTGGAGTTGGAAGGCAGATCAATTACTCTGAATGGGGCCTGAGGGACTGTTAAATGAAATACAGCTTTCACTTTTGAGAAGATGCTTCTTACATTCTTTTTCCCTGGACTTGCATAATGCATCAACACTTCCAACCTTGTCTGTGACATATCCTACGGCAGCTGCTTTTAACCTGGATTCTTTTAAATCCACATGTATTCTGGTGATTTGTTTAACATTGTTTTCTTCTTGATAAAAGACTCCTGAGAAAGAGAGCTTCTATGCACATAATCACAAGTATTTTTCTATGCAGAGTTAAAGGGCTTTTTTTGCACTTTTTTAAAGAGTCACTGCTAGAATTGAAGATGCAATATTTATGGCTCATAGCATTAATTTCTTTTTCCCTTCTGACCTCACCTTTTCAAGTCACCATGCAATTCTAATCTGTCTTCAACAGAAAGGCAGCTGATCTGTGATAAAGTACCCCAAAACATTTTAAAACTGCTAAACATACACATGCATAGACTAATGATTTTGTTCAGGTAGGAGTTATTTTATCCTTACTCATTTTCAAATAAAGATGTGATAACAGCTTAGAAGACCAAGGATTACCAAGGATACAGATAATACAGATAAAACTCTTCAGCTGAAGCATCACTTGTGCCTGAGTAGTGAATACCAGGTATAAGAATACTGTGTAAAAACAGACAGGCACCTACTCCTTCATTTGAAAACAGGACAATGTGGTACAATGAATACTTACAAAGAAATTGCAGAAGTGAATATAATACTGAAGTAGCTTTTGGTGCACTAGAATCCAAGTTACTGCTAAGACTCTTCATAACTGTATCTTCAGTAGATCAAGAATATGAAAATAGAGATGCCAAAGTTTTGAAAAAATGCTCTAACAACAAACTACCTTCCATTGTCACTTCTGATATGTCTTAATGGAATGACTTGTACAGGTACAGGTATCTGGCTTTCTAAAGCTCTTCTTAAGTTTGGAACACCCCTATACAACTACATATCCTGAAGCAACCCTCCAACAGACTTGAGAAAAAACACAAACTTAAGACAATGTATTTGGTTGGTCTGTCCCTCAGAAAACACTCTTAGACTTTCCAGAAAAAGCAGAAATGCCCTTCTAGAGAGAATATATTGTGTTTCAAAGGTGGTTGTTGAAGGGATAAAGAGCAAAAAAAGACTTTACTGCACACAAACAAAACACAAAGGCAAAAACATTTTTACCTTGGTACAACCAGCAGTAACTACCTTCTCTGCACTGCTACTTGTACAGCAATTACAATTGCTGATGTGGGAGAAAAAACAGTGGTACAGTTGCTGATTTTACACAGCACTTTTTGTTAGAAATCCAACTAATCCACAGATTAACACACAAACCACAATAAAGGCAGAATCAAAATTCTTGGAGCTCTACCAAGGTTAGATTGAGTAACCATATCGTTCTCTGTATCTGACAAAAAACATGACCTCCAGTGATAAAAACAAAATGCTGACCGAGAAAGCCAGAGCAAATAACACTGCAGGGGGTTCCTTTCCTCACAGCCCCACTTCCATCTTAGTTACATCTTTACATCAAACAAGAAGGACCTACAGAGCCTTCCACCTTCCTAAGTTTTTGGGTTTTGCCTACTAATTTCCTAACATAAGGATCTCAGAATGTTAGATGAGTACTCACTCTCAGGAATTTCAGGTATCTTAGCAAAAACTGAAGTATCTTTCACAAAGGTATTAACTTTATTTCCTATGCTTTCTGAGATGAAGCCCTCACTGAAGGTACTAAAGCTTTATGCTGCCCCTTCAGTGGCTGAAATGTTCTTTGTAAGAGAGAATGTAAACTGAAAAGATCCCAAGTGTCTCCTGCAAAGGGTACAATACACTTATTCCTCGGGAAATATATGTATCCTTTTCAAAGTCTTGTGCAAGTTTTCTACAAAAAGAGAACTAATTCCACCCCATAAGTGAAGAGAGTTAACCACTTCAAGCTAATTCTGACCATACAGAATGAGTAATCCAGAGTCATCATTGTAAGAGCAGCAATCAGGCTGCCTTCCAAGGAAAACAGAGGCAACAAGTATGCCTTGGCTACTTTTGCCAATAAATTAAGAGGCTTGCTTCACTTTCTGTGTAAACATTGTTTCTTCCAGGTTACTAATGAGAAATACAAGTATTTCCAGAGTATAATATTTTTGACATTTATTGCCATTCCTCAAAGAATAAATGTCTCCAGCCAGACTTTCATGCATCCTCTGCCATCTCTGAAAATACTTTATGTATCCACTAAGGGAGAAAAGAATTGAAAAACGTAACCTCAAAACTAAATTGTATTTACATAAGAATATGAGTCAACTCCTGTGATACAAATACTTGTATTTATCAGATAAAGCCTGGTTTCAGGGCAGGTTGGCTGAGGCCATGAGCAACCTGATCTAGGGAATGGTATCCCTGCCCATGGCTAGATGAACTAGCCATGAACTTTAAGGTCCCTTCCAAACCAAGCCTTCATGATTCTATCATTCACTACAGTCTTTTTTGTCAACACTTCTGCAAAAGAGAAGGAAAGAGGTAACGTTCTTTGCATTTGGTTTGCATGGCAAGGTTTGGGCAGCAGTGGGGGGAGCTACAGGACTGGCTTCTGTGAGAAGCTGCCACAAGCTTCCCCCCATGTCTGACAGAGCCAATGTCAGCTGGCTCCAAGATAGTTCTGGAAGCAACTGGCCAAGGCTGAGCCCATCAGCAACACTGATAGCAGCTCTGTGATAACTCATTTAAGAAGGGGAAAACATTATTAGGCAGAAGTAATTGCAGCCTGAGAGAGGAGTGAGGATATGAGGTAGGAACAGCCCTGCAGACACCAAGGTCAGTGCAGAAGGAAAGACAGGAGGTGCTCCAGCTGCCAGAGCCAAGATTCCCATGCAGCCAATGGTGCAGCCCATGGTGAGGCAGGATACCCTCCTGCAGCCCGTGGAGATCCATGCAGGAGCAGAGATCCACCTGCAGCCCATGGAGGACCCCAGGGCAGGTGGATTCCTGATGCAGTCTGTGACCCCATGGGAAGCCCACGCTGGAGCAGAGTCCTGGCAGGACTTGTGGCCCAGTGGAGAGAGAAGCCCACACTGGAGCAGGTTTGCTGGAGGGACTGGTGACCCCAGAGGGGACCCATGCTGGAGTACCCATGCTGTTTCTGAAGAACTGTCTCTCATGGGAGGGACCCCATGCTGAAGCAGGTGGAGGACTTCCCTCCCTGAGGAGAAACCAGCAGCAGAAACATTCTGTGATGATCTGATTGTATACTGCACTGCCAAGGAGAGGAGGAAAAGAATCAGGGACAAAGCTAAGTCCAGAAAGGAGGAAGGGGTGGGAGAAAGGTGCTTGCAAGATTCATTTTACTCCTCATTATCCCACCCTGATTTTGAGTGGTAATAAATTCTAATAATTTCTCAGGTTGAGTCTGGTTTTGCCTGTGACAGTAATTGGTGAATGACCTCTCCCTGTCCTTAACCTCAGCTCATGAAACTTCCCTCGTATTTTCTCTCCCCTGACCTGCTGAGAAGTCAGAGAGCAACTCTGGGGGACACCTGACATCCCATCAGGTCAAACTACACCCTTGAAAGACAAGCAAAAAATTCCCCAAGCTGTTCTTGAAAAAAACTCCAGGGGAAAAAAATATATTGAGCTGTTTCTTCTTCATCTAGCCAAAAGACTTTCCTCTGGGGAAAAGATGTTCCATCTTTCTCATTTATACCACCTGGAGACAAGTCCTGGGAATTATTCCTGATGGCTGACACTCAGTCCAGACTCAGAACAACAATTTGATCTTTTGGAGCCTAATTGACATAAAGCTGACATAAGGGAGTGGGACTCACTTGCTTCTGTGTGCTGTCACTTAATATGAAGGGATGATAACATTTAGTGTAATCAGAAAGGGCAAATCTCAGGACAACATGTCAGATAGCCATCTATGGAATTATAAAAGGAATTATAAGAAAACAGAAATTAAGTACTTTCAAATATATGTCTGTGTCTGATGGTGAAACCAAGAAATACGTGAAATTATTTGATTCTCAATGTTTGCAGCCTATTCTTTTCATACTTGAGAATTTCTGTGTCTTAGTGACTGTCAAAAGCACAAAGCAAAATATTTATGACAAAACTTTCTTGAGCTTAGCCAGATTTTGGCATTTTTTACCATGACTGTCTTCCCCCCTTATAATGTATAGAGGATTAGAAAATGAAATTATTTCAATTTGGAGATGACTGGGCCATTGAAATATTCTAATTACACACATAATATACTTCTTGTATTTAATTATAAATCTATGACAGTGCATACACACACATATGCACTTTATGCACAAAACACCACCTGTGTTCCTTCTAGTCTGCAAGACAAAGATTACTGATCTTAGCTGAAAAGGTTACCTGGATCTGGGCTTTGTTTCCAGCTGTTATATTAGATATTGTCCAGCATGCTTCTTTTTTGATAGATTCTTTTGGGCTGCTTAACAAGTGCAGCAAACTCTGCAGGGCTGAACAATTCAGAATTACCTGAATACAACAGGAAAAACAAAACAAAACACAGCTTAGAAGAAATTTAAGATAAAGTATCACAGGAACAAGGAGTACATCATCTTGAAAATATAAAAGCATACCCCATTAGATGATCACAGAGGTTTTTTTTTTTAAAAAAAACACTAAATATACACAAAAAAAAAAAAACCAGCAAGAATTAAGAAATAAACGTTTGCTGGAAAACTAAAGGGCAAAACTATCAAGTCTTTCAGGTAAGACATCACACCTTCATAATGATTTCTGTGTGATCTGAAAACAAGAAGATACTAAGCACATTATGATCAAACAAAAATAAAATTATGGTATTTTCCTGTACTTTTGTACAAAAAAGCGCCAACTACTTCTGTTTTCCACATCTGCTGGCACTGTAGTGCAGAGCAGTGACCAGTGTTTTATCCAGCAACATTATGAACAATTCTTATTTTAAAAATTACAAGAATTGAAAAAACCCTGCAATTTTACAGTGCAGAAAAATTGCAGCAAAATTTCCATTTCCTAAAACACCAAAGTACAAAACAAAATGCCCCAGAACTCGAATGTTACAAGACAGCACCCTGACATGAGTGACAGTGAAAGACTCTTTGACCCTCTAAAAGGGCATAACAAGATTCAAAAAATGAAAAATGAACTATCTTTTTACTTTAATTCAATTCTAACTTCTAACAATGAAGCCAAAAATGGGGAGAATACATCAAGAAGTACATTAGTTTTGCCTTGTGTGGCAAAAGCAGACACCTTGGAAAGAACAGTGTGGTACAGAATTTCATGGGAAATACTCCAGTCAGGCTGAATCATGGGGATGACTTCTGCTCATGGAATCTGAGGACTTAATTCCTTTGCTTGCGTCCCCCCTGCTCCATATTCTTTGTACTCCCCACTAAGATTAAAAAAAGTAAAGATTATGGCTCAGGATGTTATCAGGTGTCTGCCTGATGGGACATTTTTTTTCCTTCATGTATACTATCTATGGTTTTAGCCATGCTCAAGCACTGGCAATTGTTAATAGCTGAAAATAAGAGAAAAAGTAAAAGCAAGTTTGTGCCCCAAGGTTTTACAGAGAAGTTCTTGAAGAACTGTCTTGTATGTTGCATTCATATTCAGAAATGTATCAGCTCTCAAAGATGGGCTCTTCCTTCTGATTACTGATTTTTACATGCATCCAGTATCACTTTTTAGCATACAGCACTATCAGCAGGCAGGACTATCTAACCCTCCTACCTACATAGTTCTCTAGAGCTTTAGGAAGGCTCATGGTATGCTCCTCAGTAAAAATCTTGCACAACAAAAAAAAGTTTAAACTATTTTTAATTGAAATCTAAGATTCATGCAGTATTTGATAACCTGCATTGCATGTGAATCAGTGATCCCTTATGGTTTTATCTTTAACAACATTATGAAATCACACCTCAGTCATTCTTTATGACTGATCTGTAAAGCAAACACCACTGAGAAAAATACAACAATGCCTCTGCAATTCAGCTACACAAAATACATTGTACTGTAACAATCAAAAAATCTTACCTTCCTCCTAGGAATAAGATATTGAGACAGTGCCCTGCTGCTGCTAACTGATCTTTAACTCTGGTCTCAGAGTCACAGAACTAACTACAGAAGCATCCCAGTGCCTCTGAAGCACCAGGTTTCCTGCCTTCCAGTTTAATTCCAATACAGCGGTGGGAGTCACTGCCTCCTACTGATGCTTCTCCAAATAAATGCCCAGACACAGCTACACACCACCCACAATATGACCACACACTTGTTTTCCATCATAAATTTGACATATTTTCATCATAATATGATACATTCATCACAGATTGGTAACAGCACTGAATGTGATGGGCCTTTGATGGCACTACCAGCGTACATCACTCAGAACAAAATTCAGCCTAAGAGACAGACTTGCTTTAAATAAACCAAAAACATCCCACCCTTGAGGGGTATTGCACAGCTGCCCACAACTCCAGACACAGCTACCTAAGAACCATCACCAGTTCAGGACTGAACTGAAAAACTGAAAACCACCACATTTTCAAGCAATTAAGTGTCACCAACCTTCACTTTCAAACTTCCAAAGGAACAAGAGGAAGTGCTTGTGAACAGATCACCACAATCAACAGAAAGATGAACTGCAGTACAACACAATAGAGAGCTAATCCATACCTGGGTCTGGATATCATCTCCTGTAACGATGTTTCCCACAGCTCGTAAGGCAGGAGATACAACCTTGTAGTCATTGTGCCTAAAATTGACAAAGAAAAATGTAAGTATTAACCTCCCCAAAGCATCTCCAGCTTCACATTCTCAAGGAAGGAACAACTCTCATCCAGGGGAAAACTTCCCCAATAAATCTGACTTTCGCTATCTGAATAAACACTCTGATTTTAAACTAATGGTAAGCCTTTCCAGGGTTTCTAAATATTTATAC